>CAUYQG010234265.1:0-37101 GCA_963574415.1 Tarsius wallacei | reverse complement strand
GCTACTCGGAAGGCTGAAGCGACAGTGCAGGTGACAACATAGCGAGACCCTGTCTCGAAAAAAGAAAGAAATCAAGCCGGGCTCAGTGGCTCAGCCTGTAATCCCGTGCCTTGGGAGGCTGAGGTGAGTGGATTGCCTGAGCCCGCGGGTTTGAGACCCGCCTGGGCAACTTGGCGAAACCTCATCTCTACAAAAAATCAGCCGGGCGTGGTAGCGCATGCCTGTAATTCCGGCTACTTGGAAGGCTGAGGCGGAAGGATCGCCAGAGCCCAGCAGGTCGAGGCTGCAGTGGCTGGGAGCGGCCACTGCTCTCCAGTCTGGGTGACAGAGTAAGACTCCAACTCAAAAAAAAAAAGGCAAACCCCCATAATTACAATGATGAGGAAGAAGAAATGGCACCCGGCAAGAGTGATTCACACACTTTGGGGAAGCTGAGAAGCAGTTAGAGGAGTAGAAACTGACTTAACAGACTTGAGGACCTTGAAATGAAAGCTAGAAATTGAAGATCTGGCAAGAGGCAAGCCAGTGTGAGTCTCAAAGCCACAGCAGGGCAGGGATTAGGAATCAGAAACACCAGATGTCTTGGAAAGTCAGAAAGTGGAGTGGACAGAAAACCTGAGGCTTTGTAAAAAGTCGTCATAAAGAGGATGAACTGCTCCTGGTCAACATGGGGAAGACAGGCAGCACACTGGGGAGGCTCTGGACTTGGGGATACCAACAGTAGTTAAAGAGATGATTGAAGCTTTTATTCTGAAAGGGGGCTTAAGTGAAATCCACACATGTGACTGTGAGTCAGGCTTGTATGTACAGACAGACATATGCATGGCTGAAAGATTCCCCTTGGGAAAACTGACCATCCCAGAGAAAATACATCTGGGGGTCTCCCTGCAAAGTTTGGCTGAGTAGAAGAAGACTGGGAGGCTGGGAGTGAGGTTCATGCCCTGACTAGAGCATCTGATTAATGTCTAAGTGATTCATTTCAAAACAAGGATGGATGGCCAAGGATCGCGTACCTTCTAAAGAAAGCCTCTAAGATCAAAGATGGGGATAAAACACATAAACGGGAAAAGTACTTGGAGATAAGGGAGGGCAAGGGCACAAGAAAATGCCAGCAAAACTTATAATATTCTTAGAGTGATAGAAGATATTGCATCTGTGAAGTAGGGTAGGAAGCTTTAAAAAGGGGGATTAAAAAAAAAAACTTTTGGAAGTTCAAAGTTGATGGCAAAAATTGGAATTCAAATGAAAGTTTAGAAGGCATAGTCAGAAAATTAAAGAAAAAGAGAAATGAGAGAGAGAGAGAGATTGATTCTGAATGAAAACCAGAGAGAAACAGTAATATTACATTATCTCAGAGGTCCAACATCTGAATAACTAACATCCAGAATGAGACAACAGAAAAGGAAGACAACATTTTTTTTGGCAAAGAAAGAAAAGTTTATTTAAAAGTAAATTAGAGAGACAAAGAGAAGGGAGAGAGAAGATTCACCTCCCCCAGGTGGGGCAGGGGGAAAAACATATTTTTAACTGTCAAGGATTGATGTGGCACTTTATTCTAAGTACTAATGCCATTGAGTTTTTTTTTATTTTTACATAATTATAGTTCTCTTATGCAGTTGCAAGATGTTATAGGGGCATCAGTGTGTCTTTTATGCAGTTTTCCCCAATGAGAACACCTTGCAAAACTGCAGGACAGTATCACAACCAAGATATTGACATTGATACAACAAAACTACAGAACATTTCTATCACCCCTAGGATGGAAAAAAACATTTTTAAAGAAATAATAAAGGGAAAATTTCCCACAACGGAAGGATAGAACTTTCAGATTAAAATCACCTATGGAGCGCCCAGCACACTGAATGTAAACACATGCCCAAATTCGCAAACAGACACATGCACTGACACACACACAAATATACACACACAGAGACACATGCACTTACACATATGCACAGACACACACACAAGCTCATACAGGCCCACACACATGGAATTTCAGAACACCGGAAATAAAGAGAAGACCCTAAACGGGCAGGGACTAGGGGGACAGTTCACACACAAAGGACGAAAAATCAAGCCGGGCTCGGTGGCTCAGCCTGTAACCCCGCACCTTTGGGAGGCTGAGGTGAGTGAATTGCCTGAGCCCGCGGGTTCGAGACCCGCCTGGGCAAGCGAGAACTCATCTCTACAATAAATTACAAAATTAGCCGGGCGTGGTAGCACACGCCTGTAGTTCCAGCTACTCGGAAGGCTGAGGCGGAAGGATCGCCGGAGCCCAGCAGGTAGATGCTGCGGTGGCTGGAAGCGGCCACTGCACTACTCCAGTCTGGGCGACTGAGTGAGACTCCAACTCAAAAAAAAAAAAAAAAAAAGGAAAAGTCAGTATGGCCTCAGATTTCTCAATAGCAAAAATAGAAGCTGAGAAAACAATGAAGCTCCTTCACTTTGTCCTTTAGCCAAGCTGCTGCAGCTCCAACCTGAGTGAGCCCAGCAGCCCCAGCTGCAAGCAGAGCAATGGCCGTGCCCCCCAGGAGACCCCCAGATCACCTCTTCCTGCGACCTGGCCACGGCAACCAACGGACAGACCTGCATGCGGCCAACATGTCTTCCTCCATCTTATACTGACCTTGGCATAGCTGCTGGAGATATTTTCAGCAGGGGATTTGATTTTGCTTGGTGAAACTATGTGAAAACAAAGTCATGCAGTGGCGTGGAATTCTCAATATCTGGTTCGTCTAATACAGACACTGGTCAGGTTCCTGGGGCCTTGGAGACCAAATATAAATGGTGTAGGGTCTGAGGGTCACAGAAAAATGGAACACCAATAGCACTCTGGGAACAGAAATCACAGTTAAAGACCAGATTTATCAAGGTTTGAAACACATGTGATTCTACCTTCCCACCAAACACAGGAAAGAAAGTGGTAAAACCAAGCTCTCCTACAAGAAGAAGAGCGTGAACCTTGGCTATGCCATTGACTTTGATTCCTCCGGACCTGCAGTCAATCCATAGTTGTCTTTGGTCGTGAGGGCTGGCTTGCTGGGTACTGGATGACCTTTGACAGAGCCAAATCGCCGCTGACAAGGAAGAACTTTGCCGTGGGCTACGGGACTGGGAACTTCTGGTTGTGCACCACTGTCAAGGGTGGGGCAGAATTTGGAGGATCAACTTATCAGAAGGTGTGTGAAGATCGTGACACTTCAGTCAACCTTGCTTGGATGTCAGGTATCAGCATCACTTGTTTTGGCCTTGCAGCTCAATGTCAACTGGATCCCACTGCTTGCATGTCTGCAAAAGTTGACAACTCCTGTTTCATCAGAGTGGACTGCACGCAAAGTTTGATGTCTCATGTGAAGCTCACGCTGTCAGTTCTGACAGACGGGAAGAACGGTGGCCACAGGTTTGGAAGTGGTGGCCTAACCCGGCTAAAAAAACCCCTCCGGACTACATATCAGATTTGGCCTCCATCTCTTTCCACCGTGACCAGCAGGCTTCCCACCCACCCTCCCCACACCCGAGAAGGTGATCAAAGCAAAGGATGATCCAAACAAGAGCTGTATTTTGAATATTTAGGCAGTCAACTGTTAACTGGTTTCTAGTTGAATTGGTTGTTTGGAGAGTTACCAGTGCTGCAGTCGCGCAGTCACCTACACATTAGTATTAACTAGGCAAATGTATTTAGCTATTAAAAGTGCTACCTACCAATAATGAAACAGACCTTTATGGAAACTATAAAACTGTGTTCATTTTTTAATGTTCCTCAAACACTGAATATTATCACTGAATGAGATGGATCAGGGGATGTTTTGAGATGAGGTTAAAAAATTTTTGTTGAATCCAACCATCATTAGAATTACTCTTGGTATTTCAGAACATTACACATTACGAATAAAACAAGTACATATAATTAATGGCCCAAAGTATGAGCAGAGTTAAACTTTTACAGCTAGGGTCAAATCTCCCCGGTATCTAGCTAATACTATATTCTTTTGAGTGAGCATTTTGCTTTTTACCTAAATCTGTTCCACAAAGTCCTCTGTGTCCCTAGAATAATTCCACGAGCTTTTAAAGACTACAATAAATAAGAGAGTAAAGGCTTTAAAAACCTAAAAATATTTTTCAAAATGAAGATATGCCTCAGTATTCTAAAGGAAAATAGCTTCTAGCCTAGAATTTTATGTTCAGCTGAATTCAATCCAATATGAGGGTAGAAAAAAGATATTTCAGGCATGCATGTGGGCTGACCTAGGGGCTCTCCATCCTCTCTATCCTCCCTGATTTGAGGGAGTAGGATGGTAGATGACACATCATTGGGAGTTAGGACCCCCGTGCGGGGGCATGAACAGTAACCAACCAAGCGCTGCGCTCCTAAGGGGAGTTTGGAAGCCTGGGGGATATTGTTTGGTTGTCAGGTTCACTACAGGATGCTACAGCCTTCTAGCTCCCTAACAACCTGGATGCTTCGTGTTCTAAAATGCATGGGACGGTCCCTCAGCAAAGAATTATCCTCCCCAGAATCCCAAGAGCACACCCCTGAGTTAGACACTTCCTTTGACTTTCGCCACGAGGCTGCTTATACTTGAAGTGGGACCAAGGGAGCCATGCTCAGGGGTGGTTTGGGTGAGGTGGAGAAAATGGCTGAACTTCGGAGAAGAGAGAAAATATTTCAGGAGGTAAAATCCGACGACTGACTGAAATGAACAGGTGTGCCCGTGTTCGGTGATGCCCACATTTGCAAAGGGCTCTGTACTGTTCAGGCCTGTGCCTCACCCTTCTCCCCAGCACGCCTGGCCTGCACCATGGCCACAGCCTGCCTTCGGGCCTTCCGTTTCCAGTCTCACCTCTGCGTCTTCGTCTGCCGCACGCTCGCCACCGTGGTCCTTCCAGACTCCCATCTGACTGTGCCACTCTCCTGCCCGAAAGCTTTCTGTGGCTCCCCGTCGCCTCTCCATTCCCCAGCGCACAGGCAGCCTCACTGGACTCATCCTGCAAAGTGCAGCTCCAGGCCCCTTCTCTGGAGGCTTCTTCCAGTCATGCAATGCGACCATCACACTACACTCCTCCATCCACAGCGTGCCACTTGTGTGCTTTTATGTCATCTATTCCAGGAGCCCAGGAGCTCTTCAGAGGCAGGGACTATTGCTCACCTATCTCTGTATCTCTGCTACAGTGGCATGTGCAGGCTTGTGGTGAGTGTGCCTCACGAGCTTACGGAATGGGCTGACCCAATTCTCCATCACGAGAAGGCTGAGCTCAGAGGCAGGCCCAGGTGCAGGCCGGTCCCCAGCATGAGCAAGGGTCCCACATCATGCCCGGCCTCCTCTGGGCAACTGAGCCTTCCACAGCTTTTCTGAGTCACAAAGGCCCTTGCGGCACGAGGCTTGGCTGGGAGCTGTGGGCTAATCCCCCACAGTTGTGCTAATCCCATACCCGCAGATGAGGAAACTGAGGCCCAGCGAGGGTGGGTGCCTTGCCTGAGGTACAAAACCACACACACTAGAATGGGACAAGGTCTGCTGGCATCCAGGCCCCGCCAGCGCTCACGCGATGTGAAATGGGACCCATCAGAAACTGGCTACGATTTTTCCAGATAAAGTGAGGACCTCACCACCCTCCGCTCCCCCCTTCCCCCACCCTGGAAGCTACAGGGGAGGGTGTGGGGATGGGAGAACTGGGAAAGCGACTTGGTTTTTTGTTTTTGGGGTTTTTTTTGCATTGGAGTCTCACTGTCGCCCAGACTGGAGTGCAGTGGCCGCTCCCGGCCACCGCAGCCTCGACCTGCTGGGCTCCGGCGATCCTCCCACCTCAGCCTTCCGAGTAGCTGGAATTACAGGAGCGCTACCACGCCCGGCTAGTTTTTGATTGATTGTAGAGATGAGGTCTCACCAAGTTGCCCAGGCGGGTCTCGAACTCGCGGGCTCAGGCAATCCACTCACCTCAGCCTCAAAGTGCTGGGATGACAGGCTGAGCCACCGAGCCTGGCTTGGGAAAGCGACTTGGAAGGTGACTTAAGGCTGACATGGAGGATCCCGGGCCTCATTCTACAGGCAGGCGGGAGCTGCAGCAGGTGTCTGAGAACCGGGCGGTTTGGCTGGAGCAGGGCTTCAGACTGGAGAGAGAAGAAGAGGCAATGCAGGCCCCAGTGAGCGATGCGAGAAGGATGCCTGCCATCAGGAACCTTCTGTCCCTGGCTTCTGAACGCCGTGGCCACTCGTGCACAGGGAAGAGGCGGAAGGGGCCTCACCTGAACAGCGGATCCCCGGGCAGATGTAAGAACAGAGAGGAAGGTCTTGCATAAAAAGCAGCAAGGAATCCGTCCCTGGATCCTGGCATCTGAAGCCAGGGAGGGGAGGTCAAGGAGGTGGTCTTGGAGTCCTGGTGATGTGAGCTGTGGGCCCTACTGGTGGAGGCTGAGATGGGTTCTGCCCTGGGCGCTGGAGAGCTGGCGGGGAGGGCATGTGGACTGGGGTCTGGAGGACCGGGTTAGGCAGGGAAACACGGGAGCCAACACACCCCACATTGTCCTATGTTTCTCATTCTTGTTCTCGAGATGTATCCACCTTTAAAATTTAGTCATATAGGCCGGGCGCAGTGGCTCTCGCCTGTAATCCCAGCATTTTTAGGAGGCCGAGGCGGGTGGATGGCTTGAGCCCAGACCAGTCTGGGCAACACAGACAAATCTCATCTCTAAAAAAACCCCCCAAAATCAAAAAAATTAGCCAGGCATGGTGGTGTGCACCTGTAGCCAGCTATTTGGAAGGCTGAAGCGGAAGGATCACCTGAGCCCAGGAGGTCGAGGCTGCCATGAGCCATGACCACCACGATCGTACCGCACTCCATCCTGGGCGACGGAGTGAGATCCTGACTCAAAAATAAAATATTTAGTAACATACGTGCTTCAGACATCCAGCTTGTCTCAGCTGGCTCTGGGGAACGAGGGTGCCTTGGTGGCGCCCAGGTTGGGGGTGGTCTTCAGAGGAAGAGCTGCTTCCTGGGGCAGTAGAAGGAACAGAATGACTGAAATGAGGCTCCAAAGGGAGCCTCCCCCCCCACCCCCACTGGAAGATTCTTCTTCCAGAGTGAAACTTTCAAGACTGGGGATTTTATGAGGGGAAGTAAAATATCTCGTTTCACTCCCAGTCATGGGAGCGTCAATTCTTGGACTTAGTTTTGTTCCACAAACCACACATTCCCTTGATCTTATCACCCTTCAGGTACGACGATTGTTTTTCAAACTCTGAAGTAAAAATGAACTGTATTGGAACCAACCATGCCACCCACCGAAGCTGGACTGGATTGAAAAAATGTGGTGCCTATACACAGTGGACTATGATGCAGCCACAAAGAAGGACAAACATATGGACTTCGCAGCAACTTGGGTGGTTTTAGAGTCGATCATACTCAGTGATCCATCACAGAAACAAAGAACAGAGTGCCGTATGTTCTCACTCATAAGCGGACCTTGAACAATTATCATCATACTATAGGAAAGGGATTGACAGTAGTGGGAAACTGCCAGGGGAGGGAGAGTGGGATTGGCAGTTGAGAGAAACTGCCAAGGGAGGGAGGGGCACACCTCATCAACAAGGGTAACTGCATAAGGAACATTTGTATACCTAACACTGAATTGTACCCCATGTCTTGAAAAAAAATGAACTGTACTAACAATAGTCAGCTAAAACGCAAAAACCAAACTGTCTTTCCACACCCTGAGCTAATTGTCCTTAAAAAATGACAGGCAAATTCGTCTCTCTTATTGAATCTAGGTGGGTAACCTTCTAAAAATTCAAACTAATCCTAGTGTAGACATCTAGCTTACTGGTCTGACATTTCTGGTTGCCTTTTTTCTTTGTTGAGATCTGTGACACGTGTTCAAGGGTTCTCTGTCTCTTGGGATATTATCTTCCGAAGCTGGGCATCTGTATTTTTGCTCCTACCAGCTCTTTGGCTGTCCCTGTTCCTGTCATGTGCTTCCTCATTAACCCTCATGGCTGTGGTTTCAAAATTCCAAGGCAAGGCCGGCACAGTGGCTCAAGCCTGTAATCTCAGCACTTTGGGAGGCTGAGGCAAGAGGACTGCTTGAGCCCAGGAGTTGGAGATCAGCCTAGGCAACATAGCGAGCCCTCGTCTCCACGAAAAAATTTTAAACATTAGCCACCAGCTACTCGGGAGGCTGAGGCAGAAGGATGACCTAAGCCCAGGAGATCAAGGCCATGGTGAGCCATAATCATGCCACTGCACTCCAGCCTGAGTGACAGAATGAGACCCCAGCTTCAAAACAGCAACAATAAACTCCGGGACACCGGAGAACTATCGGGGCATGATTCCCTGGCCCTAGCCCAGACCTACTGAATCCAAATCTGGGGGTGGGCTCCTGAGAATCTGCTTTTCTAATTAGCACCCCAGGTGATTTTAGTCAGGGCATCCCGAGGACCAAAAGGAAGGTCACTATGTGGCTGACAAGTCTCCTTGTTTAAACACACGTACACCCACGTACGTCGGTAGGCCATCACTTATTAACCATCTACGTAGTGCTAGGGTCTTTACTATCTTTTCTAACCCTTATACTCACCATAGCAGCTAAGCATCCCCACTCTTATAGCTGAGGAAACAGAGAAGGAACTTGCCAAAGGTCACAGAGTTGGGAAACGGCAGGGCAAAGTCCATCCGGCTGGCCAGCACCCACTGACCTCTCACACTCTCTGCCTGTTCCCTCTCTAATGGAAAGGAGAGAAGCCCAGGAGGAACCGAGCACCAGGCTTGCCTGGCGACGTCATCCACCTCTCAGTCCCCCTCCCAGGCCGTGGGGCGACCCCTTCCCTCTGCCTCCTCTTGAAACCTCCTGTTTTTCAGACACCTTCCTTCACGGCTTGAGCCTTCTTGACTTACTCTTGGCGGAGTGGAGCCTCCCTCACGATGGCTCTGACTTCATCTTGTCCCTTGCAAACCCGAAGGGCCCAGAGTCACACTCGGGGCCCTCCCTGTCCCCTTTTGGACTCCTTAGGGATGAGTCTGATCGGTAGACTTCCGTGTGGAACCCGCAGCCCTGGGGAGCGTTTGGGACATCTGGCCATCGTCTTTCCAGTCCTCTGAAAACTGGCGTCCTGCTGCAGATGCAGAAGCTGAGCCCCTGGGGCGGAGGGTCTGAGCCCAGCCGGGCCGACTCTGCGGGTTGTGCCCCAGTCGGTCCAGCTGGCCGCTTCATGTTCAAACAGTCCCAGGCACCCTGAGAGAAGCGGAAAAGGGCTCTGCAGTCTGGGATGCCAGGACGAAAGTTTGCCTTAGCCTTGGGGGAGCACCCCGGGTCCCAAGGGGGCGAGGGGGGTGTGGGCAGGGAGGACCCATTGACTCAGCAATGCAGCTTCCAACTTTAAATTCCCTGACAAATCGTCCCAGTTCTTTGAGAGAAACTAGCAGGCACTGCAGCATGTGGCAGGCTCTGCACAGAACCGGCGAGGGAGGGAGGCCACACTTGCTGAGCTTCAGGGTCTGTGACCCTGATGAAGAGAGGGCCTCCCCCAGCTGGGTGAGGGTGTGGCGGAAGGTGGGCCAGGAGGACCATCTGGGGCCAGAGGGCAGTGACGCCCACGTGCCTGGAACTTCTGAGTCGTGATGACAGCCACAGATGCCGGCAGGTGCAACGGGGAACCACAACCACCACCAGCCCCGGGAGGCGATGGTTCCCAGGTAACAGGACTGGCCGTCTGCAGCTCCACCTTACTGAGGAACACAGTGGGGGCGGGAGTGGGGTGGGAGTGGGGGTAGGGGGCAAAGGCAGGGGAGGGTCTTGCCGTGAGGCAGCCTGTCATCTAGGCCAGAGGCTGGCAGGTGATCGCCCACGGGCCAGACCTGTCCTGCTGCCTGTTTGCAAACAGCCTGAAAGGAGGAACAGATTTTATATTGGTTGGGGAGCCAAAAAAAAAAGAAAGATTTCATAATGCCTGAAAATCTTACAAAATCCAAATTTCAGTGTCCATAAATAATGTGTTATCGGTGCACAGTCATGCCCATTTATGTACGTGGTAACGACGGCTGCTTCCGTGATCCAGCCACAGGGTGGAAGAGTTGGGACAGAGACCGTACCACCCGCAAAGCCTAAAAGTGTGGACTATTGGGAACTTCACAGGAAAAAGGTTGTGGACCCTCCATCTCGAAAAACCCTCGCAGCGTTCCCCGGTTAGTTATCTCCCTAATGGGTTTCCTCGGCGGTAGGGCCAGAATCCCACCCGAGCTCACCCCACCTCACCGCGAAGTGTCTCTCTGCCTGCCCTTCCCCATCAGTCCCCCCGGCCGCTGGCCCTGCTTGAAGTTATCAAGTGCTTGGGGGTGGGGGAGACACTCGCCTCACTGGACAACTCCGTCGTGCGAGCGTGTCCCAGGTCCGGGGAGGCAGGCGCTGGTGGGGGCCCGCGGGGCTGGTTCCCGGCCCGGTGGTGGAGGAACATCTGAAACAGCAGCTTTGGAGAGAGGACACGCCCCTGCCACGCACAGGCCTCTTTGTTTATCGTCGCCATTATTAGAAATGTGCACATCCCAGCAAAACCGGCGGGTCACACATTGACAAAAGCGCCTGCCACACTGCAGCAGGAGGGTTCTGGGCCTTTTCAACATGTGGATTCGAATTCCTGGTGCGGGGAAGTTGCTCGGCGAAAGAACGAAATGACTTCATTGTCTGGGGAGTTCGCTGCCGCCCTCCGAACAGGGTCTTCCGCTCTGCCAACCCCCCGCGCAGGGGTAGGGGACGTGACTCTGGAATTCTAGGGTACTGCCTGGACTTGGCAATACCTCAGGAGTGAGGCTGATTGTTTAGTGAGAATTATGATGATATGACAACCCACGGGCCAACGGGCAAGGGGGCAGTCTGCCAGACAGAGCACTGGCCGGCGCCCTCGGCTCCCAGGTCAGCTGCTTGGGCATGAGGCACACCGTCTTGGCTCCAGGTGTGACACTGTCGGCCCAGGCAGCTGTGCAGGCTGTGGCTTGTGGCTCAACCTCTCTGAGGCTGGGTTCCTCATCTGTTAAGCGGGGTGGAGCGGAACAGGGGAGAGTTCCTCACCCTTACCTGGCAGGGCTGTCATGAACCTCGGCAGCAGTCTGCATGATGCCCTAGAGTGACCTTTGTAGGTCTCAAGACACTGTAGCTGGCGCTATTATTTACTTCCTGATGTCCAGTCGAGCCAAAGGATCCATGGCACACACGACAGTGCTCTAAAGACCACCTAGAAATGTCTCCTAGCTCCCCAAGCGGATCGGAAACTCCTGGAGGGCTGAGGATACCAAGTGACAGATGCTGTCTACGGGCCCCTGACCCTGCCCTTGGAGCGTTATGAAAAAATACCTTGTTTCTCTCATTCTCAGCAATTCCAAAGTCAGCAGCAGTAGCAGCTTCTGCATTGCGCCCGCGAGGACAGCTGGGCTTGGAGCGGCTTGCATGATCGCAAGGGGAGCCGAGGGCCACGCTGGGCTGGAAACTGCAGCTCCAAAGTCCCCGCAATGCTCGCCATCTCCCTGGCCCGCCATGTCTCTCTGGAGGGCTCCCACCGTGTTTCCCCTGTACCCCACTGGGCACCAAACTGGCGCCCATAAGAGGCTGGAAGCACGACCCCTGGGACCTCGGAGCCCGGAACCCAGCCACAAGCCTCTGGTTTAACATTTCCTGAACCAGGGGCCATGCCTGATTCAGCAGCATCCAGAACTCCAAAGGCAAAGTTAAAGAGTCGTTTTCCTTTCATTGGGATGGAAAATAAGCCTGCTGAAAGCTGCCAGAGGAGAGAGAGGGGACGCCTCCCCTCCACGCCCCCCTACGGTCCAGGAAGCTGATCCCTCGTGCTGGCGGAGGAGACAGAGGGCACAGGGACAGCAAGGTACATACAGACCTAAGATCGGGGAAAAAAGAACCACAGAGGGACATTTTGCTTGGAATCCTGAGATAGCAGGGGGTGGCAGGAGCCAGAGGGACTGTGGGCCATTTCACAGCCTCCTGGCGTGGCTTCTCCCAGCCTGTGCCTACCTGAGCCAAGGTAAAGACTTTTCACAAAAGTCTTCGCTAGCCGCAGTGTTTATTTAAGGATAAGATGACCCAACTTCCACTATATTTAGTGCATGGAAATCCACAGGTGTTGACTCCAGGAACTGCTGTGGGTTTTGCTGTTCGTTTTCTGAGTCTCCTCCCTTCTCGGTTTCATCGTTCAGGGACGCAGGCGAGCTGGTTTCCTGGCTTCTGCAGAAGACCTCGGGCACTCCCCCACCCCCAGCTCCAGCCTGCAGGTCATTTAAACACCCCTGTGCTAGAAGGCTCCTTGGATAAGGAACCAAAGGAAGCTGTTTTTATTTCAATTCTAATTTAAAACCGCGCAGCTGCAAAAAGAACTTTATTTTAGTTTAGTCAGTTGGCTGAATTTTTGTTTGTTTGCTTGTTTGTCTGGAAAGACAAGGTCTCACTTTGTTCCCAGGCTGGGGTCTCAAACTCCTCGCCTCAAGTGATCCTCCCGCCTCGGCCTCCCAAAGTGCTGGGATTGCAGGCCTGCACCACTGTGCCCAGCCTGGGTCAATTTTTTATTTTAGCTAATTGGCTTAACCCACCACTTTGGCCTCCTCTTTAAGCTCTTCAAAGGCTCCCGATGGAAGGCAGCATAGTTGCTCTCCTGTGTCTCTTCCACATGCCATCCTGTAAAATACAGGATGAAGACGAAATGGCCTGCCGTATAGGGACTAAAAGCCTGAGGCCCAGAGTCAGACTCTTGAGGGCCAGGATCTGTCCTGTGACGTGTTGATTTCCTCACCTGTAAACGTCACCGTCCTGTCTCAGAGTTTTTGGGAGATTCAACGCTAACTCTTAACACAGGACCCGGTGCCCCACGAGTAGTCCCCAAACACGTTAGCAAGCCTGCAGCAGGTCCCCACACCACCCACAAAGGGAGGGTTGTCTCAGAAAAGCCGCTGCTGTGTCCAAGGAATTCCTTTCCTGGATAAGTGGAAACGGATCTATTACCAGGCAACTCAACACCTCTTTGGCCCTTGGGAGGGGGCTGGCATAACAATTAACATTTGCAGGGTGATTTACGGTTTACAGGGTACCTTCAGGGTTGTAACAGTGGGGAGAATGAGGCTTGGCAGCCAGATCTTCCTGCAGGGCTCTGCCTCTTACAAGATGTGTAACCTCGGGCAACTCTGAAGCGCCCTGAGCGTCTGGCTGCTTGTCACGCTGGTGAGAATGCAGGTTTCTGAGGCCCCCAGATGACATCCATGTGGCCAGGTGACGTCCATGTGGCCTGGCCTTGGTGCACCCTAAAGCCTTAGTAAGAGCAATGAACTGTCATTCCATTTTCTTGTAGCTTTAGTTTCCAACAGATTTTTTAGTAAAACCTCATATGTGATCCATGTTGAAGGGATGGATTAAAATTGTTTAGAACAATCTGGCCAAAGTTGTGGTTGCATTACACACACACACAAACACACAATACAGTCTTGGATATTCCTTCCCAGGCAAGCATCTGAAGGAAAGAAGGTGCTTCTTGTGTTTTTCCCTATGGAACATTTTCCCTTCTGACCAACTTCCTACCGTGGCTGGGCATGATGGTGCACACCTGTAATCCCAGCACTTTGGGAGGCCAAGGCAGGAGGAGTGCTTGAGCCCAGGAGTTCGACACCAGCTTAGTCAACATAGTGAGACATCATCTCTACAACAAAATGCAAAAATTGGCGGGGCATGGCGGTGTCTCCGTAGCCCCAGCTAGTCTGGAGGCTGAAGTAGGAAGATCACCGAATCCCAGGCGGTTGAGACTGCGGTGAGCTGAGATCACGCTACTGCACTCCAGCCTGGGCAACAGAGTGAGGCCCTGTCTCCAAAAAAGAAAAAAGAAAACTTCCCATAGTCAAAGGTAGCCAGGGCTTGGCCTGCTTTGATGAAAATGCCCTGAGTTGAGAGATCACAGATTCAGTCATGGCTATGGCAGGGCCAGATTGCTCTGAGCCAGGTGAGGAATGGGGGGAAGCCAAGCCTCACGGTGTGGTCCAGCTTCCCTGGGGTGTTGGCAGCACCAACAGAAATCTGCTTGAGGGAGAGATGCCAGGCAGAGGCCGAGAGGCATGTGGCCCCTCCACCAGGGCAGCAGATTCTTCTGGACAGCACTTATCCCCAGCACAGGGACACAACCCCGCAGCACAGGAGAACATGCGGCGCCGGCTCTCATGCTGTCACCCGAGCAGGACGTCACTCACTCCCACCCATCCCCTTCAGCACTTAGGCAGGGGGAGGGGTGGCCCACTCGCCTCAGTGCTGTCCAACTTCTTACCACATCCCACATCCCGGTTGGGCACCACCCTTGACCTGCCTGTGACTCTCTACCTGCCATATGGCATGTGAAGCACAGAGGGCCTCTGGGAGGATGAGGTCCCATAGCACGGCGAGTTGGCAGAATGGTGCCATCATACCGAGGTGCTGGCCTTGACGCTCACAGAGGTTATGTGGCAAGGCCCTCTCGGGTCCCATTCATCTCAGCATCATCCAGCAGATGTTAACCCCAAGGAGGAAAGGAACGCCCACTGGATTAGATGTGTCCTTCTGGAATCCTAGAACCCTGGGTGGCAGTGGGCGCCTCACTCCAAGGCCGAGGAGTTAACACCTGGAGGCAGCCTGAGGCAAGCGCTGCTGAGACACCGGAAGGGCAGGTCTCCTGGGAGGACTGCGTGGGTGGGCAGTTAGGAAGAACATAGCAGACTGTGAGGACTGCAACCCTAAGTGTTGACCTTGCTCGGGAGGTCGAGAGCGGTGATCAATAGTGTTACAGCGTCCAGGGTATGACTACTCATTCTGGGGAAGTGAGCACCACTGCTTCCCACACAGGTTGTCCTGCAGGTCAATGTTGGTCCGGACAGTGCCTAGGACCGAACTGGCACCCGAATGGAGCATTGCGACACAAACAAACATTCAGGATCCAGCCTCCTCCCGCTAATAGCCCGATGACAAATCCTCCAGGGACTAAAACTTCGAGCTCCACATTTGAAGCGCCAGTCGGACACCAGTTGCGTGGGAAGCAGGCAGAGGGGACTGAAACACACAGGTGTTCCTACTGCGGGTGAAGGACTGACGCAACCCAACAAGGACACTAAGAGACACAGCGGGGGGGGGGGGCACAGGGCCTGGAAAGCCAGAGAAAGGGGAGGGTGACATTCAGCTGAGTTTTAGAAACCTGCCGCGGGCGGGGTGCATGGGAGCACTGCCTGTGGGCCAGCTGAGCAGAGGAGGTCAAAGGTCAGGAAGAGGGGCTAGCTGTCTGCAAAGGACTCCACATACTCCCCTGTGGAGTCCGCTCAGCTCTTGTCCAATAGGACCCAAAGCAGGTTTTACTCTGTGGGAGGAGGAAAGCACATCTGTTTTAGAAAGAGCCCTCAGAGCGGTCAAAAACAAATACAAGGGAGACAAGTGACAAGACTCATGAAACAGGCCAAGCAGGAGCAAAAGGCAACCAAGAGGGCAGAGACAAGGAACATTTCAGAAGATACATGCGGTCCCATGAGGAGAAAAAGGATCCTGGGAGCAGCTTACAGCAAACTCGGTTGTGATCAGAAAACTGCTCTTCACTTGACCCTAATTCTTGTGATTATAGGAGGAGAGAGAAAGTCACTCCAACCTTCACAAGCAGCCTAAGGTCCGGGCAAAGTCTAACCGATGTGAGAGGATGGCTAGAGCGGAGATAGTCGACCCTAAGGCTGACAAGTTGGCCCACGTGGACAGGGCGGGATGAAGGAGGCATGAAGAGGCCGCACGGATGGTGTGAGCTAGCCGTCAGGGCTTCGGAGGAGAAAGGGCCACTGGATAAGCACAGCAAAGAGGTGACCCTGAAGGACTCCACATCTCCTGGACTCCAGAGCATGAGCATCCTCAGACCGAAAAGTCTAAGGAGGAGTCGTGACGGATTGAGGGCTAACGGTTGGGGGAGCTCACGGTCAGTGACACGCATTTCTTGAGGATAGGTGCAGAGAATACCGTAGGAGTTAGCGGGATTCCGCACAGAAGGGAGGCCGTGGAAGGGGCAGGGCGGGAGGTGGGGAGGGGTGCTGTGAACTGGGTCAAAGGGATTGGAAGAAGGTCATCAACCATGGAAGCTCTGCGGTGTCTCTTCATACAGCTCAGACATCGACCAGCCACCCAAGGATCACTTGTTCACTTCTACGCTCAAAATATGGCTGAAGGTATTTGGGTTCTTATTGAAATGGGCCAGGAGCCAAGGGCACCAGAGCAAGCAAGATGCCAGTGAAGGCTGATTTTAGGATTACACCTACTGGGGGTATTAGCTGAGGCTGTGCTCAGCAAAGCTCAGCTCACGTGCATCGGGCACCTTGAAAGAATCCAAATATTAAGGGATTTACAGCCTCCTTCCCCAGAGAAAGCACCATCTTCCAGAGAAGTAGCCAAGACTGGTAATGTTGATTAACGGTCCATGTCCATTTAATGTTTCCTGAAGCCCAATATACGTTCACCACTGAGGAGAAATCAAGCAACAAGTATAGCCGACAAGTGTTTTTTACATTTTAAATATATCTTTTATTTCTCAAACTCAAAGCTTTATTTCATCAAGATCTAATACATTTTTCATTGACAGGTGATTTCATTTGCATAAAGTAAGAAGGCCAGTGACCATTACCAAAGAGGACATCCTAGGCACTGCGAAGAAATTCATCTTTCAAAGGCTACGAGAATACGGAATAACAAAAAAAGCTTCCAATGTAGTCTAATGGGTGTCTTACTTTTCATCTATAACGATTTGAAGTTTGCTGTTTTAGGAAAATTGAGTTTTTATCCATGATCAGAAAAAAAAGACCAGATAGCTTGGGTTTAAAAAAAATACCCTTGAACCACATTGTTTAACTATTTCCTCTTCAGTGACGGTCGGCTCACCTTCCTAGGCAAACACACATGAGAATTTGCACCAGCTCTCACGAACCCAGGCAAAACTCCAAGCTTTTTCTTTAGCTGACACTTCAACTATTTTTTAAAAAGTGATAGGTAAACAAGATTTAGGCACTTGAACTCATACACGCACAAAAAAGCCTTTTCTTTTCTGACCCTCACCTTCGAGGTCTCCGCCAATAATCCTGAAAAGTCGCCAGATCTTTTGAAACACTCTCTTCTACCCCACTCCCATGGTTCTCTGAATTCGACTGGTTGAATTGGAATCTGTGCCAAAGTCAGCTGTGGCATTCTCGTCTCTGCTCGCTGAAGACTGACCCTCACCTTGGAAACCGGAAGTTCTCCCTCTCGTGAGGCTCCAGGAAGATACCCACGAAGGAACGGCCCTGGTGGGCATAGGGATCTCCTTCTTACCCCTGGATGACGACTGTTCCCTCTCTGGAAGAGGACGTTTGAGCTAAGACTATAGCTGCACCTTAACACAAGGCACCAATACAAGTTAACTAGAGAGGAGTTATTCCTAAAGTTGGGAAGTTGCTTTCGAGTGGCACCCTGTCCCAAAGTTGCCAAAGCAGGATAAGTTAAAATCTTAGCCTGCCATGAAGGTCAGGGGTTGGTACTAGAGGTGAGGCTGAAGGATAAACAGATTCAGGGCTTTGGCCTTTGACTACCAACACGTCACCCAAAGCGGAGGTTCACACACAGCTTGCTCGGACTCAACCCCCAGGTGAAGATCATACTGGAAAACACACAAACTTGAATGGCAAACCACGTCTGTGCCGGATACCAGGAACTACAGGCACCATCTTTCATGCCCAACCTGCCCCACCTGCCAGGTCTCACAGGCAGTCATCAGGAACCCTGATTTGAAGGCGTTTGTGACATGGAGTTTACTTTTGGCATGGAAATTACTGAGCGAGAAATAGCATCTTGCTGCCAAGGTAAGACTTACAGGTGAGACTGAAGCACTAAGCCAGGAAGCTCAAGGCTGGTGTGTGCTCTTCCGCCAGCACAGAGGGCAAAGCTGCTGTTCTCCTCTTGCCGGCTGCTCAGCCTGCCTCCAACAGGCTGCCCATGCGCAGGAAGCATCAAAAGACAGTTCAGAGCCCCGAAGCCCACGAGACAGCTTAGAGTTAGAGTCCGCACTTGAACTTTGGTGCCCTCTACCACTGCCAAGTTTCATGTTACTCCACAAACACACACACACACAAACACACACACACACAAATGGAAACCACCAGACTCAGTACAAGTTCAGGATACCCAGTGCTTGTGTGAGCAGTAGGAAAGGCAGGTTTCAGCCAGAATTTCCAGACACCTGAAAGTCAAGGTTACCTGGCCTACTCTGAGGCTGGCGAAAGGCTCACAGAGGAGGTAGAGACACCACTAGCCCAGGGGGTTGTGTTTGAAAGTGGCTTTGGTCAGCGTAGCTTTTTTACCCTGATAGTTCTAGAACACGTCTCTTCTCAAACTGCACAAACAGCCAACTAGAAAGGTCAAGGGAAGAGACTCGTACCCAGACGGCCGGGGTGCAACGTGGTACTGACTGGAGGCTGGGAATTTCTTACAGTTTCTGGGCCTCCCCCTTCGTTCTCAAAGGCAGACTATTATCAGATGGAGGATATATGTGTGTGTGTGTGTGTGTGTGTGTGTGTGTGTGTGTGTGTGTGTTTGCGAGCAGAAAGAACTCCGTGGACAAACGGGAGATTTAATTACTTGATGCAGATCCTAGCTTTCGTGGGTGCCTCATTACCTTGGTCCCCAAGCCTTCTAAGTAGAAGCAATCCTGATTTCTGTTAGCAAGTGCTTATGTTGGCGGCTTCACCACATTTCAAAGCTTTGGTGAAACAACTCTGTCATCTTTGTGCAAATATATTGCCACTGGACTATAACAGTAGCTTTCTAAGGTCACGGATGGCCAGATAGTGTTCAAAATTGAGACCACCCTTCACTGGGATTCACTCTCCATGGCACCCCTCTTAACACTGAAGCACCCCGGGTCCCCTCAATGTAGAACCGGCCCTGACTCAAAGCCAGTTAATCCAAACCCAACTAAGGCTCACAGGGAAACCGGAGCTGGTTACACTAAGAAGCGGCTTTTGGTTGCCTAACATAGCACAACATGGGTACCAGCGAAGCCTCGGGTTTCAGCCATGTCTGATCTATTTCTGTTTAAGTGGACCAAGACATCACATTCCAGGAGAAACCTGAAACTGTGTTTTTAGAAAAAGGTAAACCACTCATCTTCTACTAAGTATTTCTGCATTAAGATAGCTTCATTGTTTAAAGCCAGGAGAAAGCAATCACTCAGGGCTTTGGACTTCTATGTCCACAGGAGAAACTAAACATCAGGAGCATGGATTTGATTAAATCACTTTAGAAACCAAGCTGGCTGGCAATACTGAGTGTTAGCCCTTGATATCCTAAAGAGATGCTTTCTAAGAGATCCCACGAAAAGTTCCAAAACACAAAACCTCTTATCTAAATCTACTGGAAAAAGCAACAGTAGCCTAGAACTCTCCCATGTACTAAGCTTGCTTTTGACTAGAAATTAACACTGTTTTCCTTCTAAAGTGCAAGAATATAAACAAGCATGGTCGCGTCTACTAGAATAAGGAGGATCATTCCCGCTCACTCAATTCTTCCCCAAATGCACTGGAATGATTTCAAAGTGCCCTAGTAGCTCTGATGCACACAAGGCCAGACTTAGCGCTAACCCTCATCTTCACGTACAGCACGGAGACAGCAGGTTAGATTCTGCAGCAGTTCCACAGGTCACTCAGGTCTACTGAAATTCCTGAATTTGTCTGCCGTCAAAAAACACCTGGAGAAGGAGATCGCTATTTTTGAGGAAAAAAAGAAAACAAAAAAAAAAAACAAAGAGAACACACACACAAAAATAGCCAAAGTACTCCAGAAAAACAGCTTGTCATACTTGGAATGTGACCAAAATGGGTTTCCAATTAAAACATGGGAAGACCCTCATGTCGGTTACTACAATGATTCTCGACTCTGCACAAGCCTTAGTCTCAGGAAGAGCAAAACGAAAGTCAGCCAGGAGCCGATGAGAGAAAGAAAAAAGGGTCATTCAATAAGAATTCCTCAAAGAAAAAAAAAGAACGTTCGTGTTTCCTATTTACAATCACCTGCTCCCACCACCCCTACGACTCTACTTCAGCATTACGTTCCACGTTTCATTTTGTTTTCAAGTTACATTTCAAGAAAAGGTCATTTTTCCCATTCTCAGCAATGTTTCACAATTCCTCGGGATAGCACAGCATCTAAACCATAAAGCACTTCCAACAGACCTCAATTCTCCAGCTACTGGCTTTGGTTTATTGATGAAAGAAATTCTCAGCTCCGCTGACAGGGAATAAGCACAAGCGATGTAGTCCCTTGAACACAAATGAAGTCACAAGAGCACCCTCATGTTTATCATTTTCCGCTTGACTGAAATTGACACAGGAAGAGAGATTATCAGCTCGGCTCTCACGTAACTGCTAAGACTCTCGTAACAGCTGGGAACCCCACACAGCCCACTGCGGGCTCAAGTGAGAAGGAAGGTGGCCCAACGCTCCCCACGCGGTCCCGAGCGCTCCCGATCTCAGCGACCGCACGGGGCTCCGGCGCCCGCGCGCGCGTGTCTGGGACGCGACACGCCGTGTCTGTCTCGGCAGGACGTGCAGAGGCCCCGCTTCCGAGGCGCCTCCCCAAGCGGCACCGTGGCGTGGGTCCTCCTGGGCCGGCTCGCGACAGCTGTCGCCCGCTCCCCGGGCGGGCGAGAAGAAACAAGCGGAACCAGAGCTGAGCTCCCCCAAAGCCAAACACCTAACCTACGAGGAGGCTCCCGGGCGGAGGGCCTCGCGCGGCCGCCGCGGAGCCCGGCCCGCGGCTAGTTGCAGGGCAGCCAGGTGGGGTAGGGCTGGCTGCAGGGCACGGGCGGCGGCGCCACGTAGTAGCTGGCGAAGCCGCCGTCGCCGACGTAGGGCGCCGGCTGGTAGTAGCAGGTGACGGCCGTGGCGTCGGGGACCACGCTCTGCTCCGCCAGCACGCGCAGCGCCAGCAGCGAGATGAGCTGCAGCGTCTGCCGGCGCTCGTGGCCCATGAGGCACACGGTGCTCTCGTTCACCACGCGGCGCAGCGTCACGAGGTAGTCGTACTTGCTGCCGTCCTCGGCCGCGAAGTGGTTCTGCAGGTAGGCCTCCAGCTTGCGCTGCTGCTCCGCGATGTCCGGGAAGTCGATGAAGAAGCGCGAGCACATGTAGCGCTCCAGCGTCTTGATCTGCTCGCGGTCGGCGGGCCGGAAGTCGCGCACCAGCAGGTTGCTGTACTTGAGCAGCCCGCCGCCCCGGATCTCCTCGGGGTTCCTGGTGGCGATGAGCCGGCGCCGCAGGTGCGCCAGCGCGGCCGCGAAGTCCCCGTACACGCTCTCGGCCAGCACGGCGGGGTGCGCGCGCTCGCAGGGCGGCCGGGCGCCGCGGCCGTAGAAGGCGAGCAGCGCGTCCAGCTCGATCTGGAAGGAGTCCACGCTGAACTCGAACTGGCGCCGGATGCGGTCGACGAACTTGAGCTCCACGTTGCGCCCGTCCCTGTTGGACAGCGAGATGAGGCTCCAGCGGTCGGCGTCCGTGCTCACCTTCACCAGCTTCTGCACATACGCCTCCTTCAGCGTGGCCGGGCTGATCTTCAGCTTGCTCACGCCCTCCGGCAGGAAGTGCAGCAGCGAGCACAGCACCACGTCGCGCACCCGCTGGAACTCCGCCTCGGTGGCCAGCGCCACGTGGAAGATGAGGTCCAGGTCCTTGCAGCCCAGGCCGTTGTCTTTGACCAGGACGTGGCCGGCCGCGGAGCCGTTCAGCCGCGCGTCGCGCACGCGGATGCCGGCCTCCTCCAGCCGGCGGCGCACGGTCTGCACGATGTCCTTGAGCGTGATCTCCAGGGTGGGGAAGTTGCCGCGGCCGTGGATGGGGACGACCTCGGTCAGCACCTCGTGCAGCCGGCTGACCTGGTCCCAGCTGAGCACGCCGAAGGACACGCCGTCCCGGGGCCGGCTGCCCTCCTCCGCCATCGCGAGGGTGTTCTGGCCGGGGAGCTGCAAGCGAGGGGCGAGAAACACGGTTAGGTCCGCGGCGCGCGCCCCGAGGAACTCGGAGGAGGAACTCGAGACGCCGCCCGAGGCCGCACTCTTCCCGCGAGCGGCGAGCTACGGCCCCCTCCCGCCCGCGGCCGCCGAGGGACAGCCCGCGCCGAACGCCTGGCGAGTGGTGCCCGCACCGGGCGAGGGCGGGCGCCCGGACTGACGCCGCGCCACTCCGGGTGGCTTCCCGGTTCCGTCTGGCGCGGGCCTGCGGTACTGTCTTGCTTGCTTCGCCTGTGGGGGAGCGGGGACGGCGCGTGCCGACGCGTGCGAGGGAGGCCCCAGCCACCCAAGCACCACGTTATTTGACGACGAGCCCACGGGACTTGCTGGCGCCCTGCGTTCCACAGCAGCTGCTTTTCCCTACGCTTCACTGTAAGAAACACGCGTCAGAGGGTGACCAGGGCAGCGAGTGGGCAACACACTTACCGGTTCGAGATAACACTGTTTTTATGGTAATTCCAACTTTGCCACAAGTGTGTGAATAAATTAAACTTAAAAATAAACAAGAGCTGCCAGTTATTAGAACCACAACGCACATTCACTTCAAGCCATTTTTTCTTTCAAACTGGACAGTGGCCACAGCCACAATCCTGAAATCACATGCAAATCATTTTAATGAGCCCACACCGGCAATGCAATGGTCCCAAATGACCTCATTTCTTGTTTGAGTCAACATTCCCATTTTTAACCAGGGGGTCTAAAAACCTCTAAAATGTATTGCTCAAAATTAACAAAGCGACCTAAATGTAAAATAAATGTAAATCATTATACTTTCAAATAAAGTTTATTTGAAACTCCTAACAAAAAAAAGTTACTTTTCTTGCTTTTGGCTTTTTAACTACATCTTGAACTGGTTGACACCGAGGCTACCACACCCACACACACAACACACTATACACACACATCCTCCTTCACTCCGTGAATACATGGATCCTCAACTCTGGGCTGCAACCTCACCAAGCAATGTGAGTCCAACCACTTCTGCTAGAATAAAGCACATGACTGTAGCCATGTTCCCATGCCCCTTCCACTTACAGGAGCAGTCAATTCTATACCAAATACTTCTGCCAGCCAGGGTACAGAAAGCCAAGGCGTTGTCAGCATGGCAAGATTTCTGGTCAATGGAAGGCTAGGTCATCTATGTAACGGAATCACTCTTCCCAGCAAGGATGCCCTACACAGGACATGGCCAACTTCCTCAGGGCAGTATGAACGTTCAACTGTGTCTTAAAAAACAGTACCGTAAAGCCACTTAAGGAGAATAAAGTTAGCACTGAGTACCATGAGAAGGAGGCCATCTTTCATCCCACACTTGCTAGAACTACAAAGCTTCCAAAGTAATTTTCAACTACGTTCTACTTTCAAAAAAATGAAACCCTAACATGGAAAAAAAATACTAATATATTCAAAAGTCAAGGAGCCTGTGGAGCCACATCAGCTAGGTGGACGTAAAAGCCAAAAACAAAGGTCAAGGTGCTGTCCCCAGATTTCACTGTGACCAGTTTTCCCACCCCCTTCGCCTTTCTGACTTGCTAGACACACACAAAATCCATCCCAATGACTTCTGCAGTTTCATTGTTTGGAAGCTGCTGCGTTTGAATACACATCGGCATGCATTCTCCCAGGGTTCCAGCATGGATTTCTGGCCTTGTGCTGGTGCCAGGGATTCCCCGTGGTTGTCACTCAGTGTCCAAGTCCCGCTGGGCACACGGAGACCAGCATTCCACGCTTCACATCAAGGAGAAGGGTGAAGATACGAAAATATCAAGGCCAATACAAGGCCAAGTGTGGGGCAGACAAATAAATGGAATACAAAGGTGGAAGAAAGTCCTTTGATTGGGGTGAACAGGAAGGCCACAGAAGAGTTCCCTTATGGGGGGAGGGCACCGCCAAAAGACAGGTAACATGAGCTCTTGGCTAGGGCTGAGAGGCAAGCAGGTTGATCTCAGGATCAAAGCCGGCTCTGCAAGATCAACCTGAGGACGAGCGCTCCACTGCTCACTACAGAACACTTCTCAAAGAGAATATAAACGTCTACCTTCAAACCTTTTTGAACAGTGTTAAAAATAAAAAGTCCTAGGTCACCTAGATGATCAGTGATGAAATACTTCAAGTTTATTGTGGCAGGCGTTAGGTTTCGAGTCAGATTTGGGACACGAGTCTCTTTTTACTGTTCTCTCTATACACTCAGTCCTTCTTTGGGGCCTCTTAGGATTAGCATACAGACATCTGTGCCTGTTGGACAAGGGGCCACGCAATGAAGTTCAAAAGATTACAGACAGGTATGGTTCTGGCTTTCTTTTGAGACACAGCTAGACGACCTATGATTTGGTGGCATGGATTTAATAGATTTCAGGTATGTGGGTCTGCCTAAGAGAATACAACTTGCTTTCCACTGCTTGTCACCTGTCGTTGTGCTTTCAGGACTCACATTTATGATGCAGATATGAGAAGTCACAGAGCAACAGAGGAGCCGCTATGCAATCAGTACTGGGGATACAAGTCATAATTTTAAGAAAATCTCGGCCGGGCTCGGTGGCTCAGCCTATAATCCCAGCACTTTGGGAGTCCGTGGGTTTGAGACCAGCCCGGGCGACTTGGCAAGATCTCATCTCTACAATAAAAAAATAAATAATAGCTGGGCGTGGTAGCGTGCATCTGTAGTTCTGGCTACTCGGAAGGCTGAGGCGGAAGGATCGCTGGAGCCCAGAAGGTCGACACTGGGGTGGCCGTGAGCATGCGTGCCATCGCACTCCAGCCTGGGCAAAGGAGTGAGACTCCAACTCAAAAGAAAATCTCCAGGAAGACCCTAAGTCATGTCATGGAGAATTAGTGAAGGACTAGTTTTTGACTCACATCTTTTAATGGAGTTGTTAAAAAAAGTCACGTAGGGTAGGGTTAAGTCAGGACTACCCCTGTGCTATAATAGAACAATGGGGTTTTTGTTTGTTTTTTTGAGACAGGGTCTTACTCTGTCCCTCCAGCTGGAGTGCAGGACTGCAAATCATAGCTCGCCAGAGCCTCAACCTCCTAGACTCAAGTGATCGTCCCACCTCAGCCTCCTGAGTGGTGAGAACTACAGGCATGCACCACCATGCCTGGCCAATATTTTTTATTTCTGGTAGAGAGGGGGTCTTACTTGTTGCCCAGGCTGATCTCAAACTCCTGGTCTCAAATGGCCACCCTTCCTTGGCCTCCCGAAGTGTTGAGATTATAGGCATGAGCCACCATGCCCTGCCTTAGAATAGCAGTTTTTAACATCAGAGGAGGAACATCTGAGACCAGTGAGAATCTGGAAGTTAGGACCCTTTCCTCTGGGGGGGAAAAATACATATGGTTGAGAATTCTTATATGTTTTAAAATACGTGACCCTGAAATCAATTCAAAGTGATGTTTCAGATTGGCAATTTGTAAGGTCCACATGGGAAGTGGGGCAGACAGAGCCAAGAAGACAAAGCTACAAAAAATAGGAATAACGCATACTAGCCTGTAGGAGATATCGCAAAGCCACAAAAATTGAAATGGTATGTTATTGGCATGAACAGACAAACTGATGGGACAACATTTTTAAAATCTAGAAATAAAATACCTGAGGGGATTTGGTATCTAATAAAGGGGGCATTTCAGAGTAGTAAAAGAAAAAAAAAATCTGGATCGTTATCTAGATTTAAAAATAAGTAAGTAAAGGTGGCTCCCTATCTTATGCCAAACTAAAATCTAAATGGATGGATGGAAGACTTAATGTAAAAGGGTGAAAGTCTATGAGTACTGGGAAAAAAACAGCATTGATATATACTTACACAAGGTAAGTAGTTCTTTATAAATCACATAAACCTAAACACCACAAACATTACTCTATTTGGTTATATAAAATATCTACATGACAAAAAACTCAGAAAATATTTGCAACATTAGGCAAAGTATTCAATTCCCTGAATGAATAAGGAGTTTCAACAAATCAGAAATACCAGAACCCCAACAGAGTAGAGAGACAAAAGACATGCACAGCCAGTGGCTCCAACACAGAACATATTTGAGCTTACTTAAGGGTTGGGCAGATTAATACCCCCCATGGATTGTTTTCACCTAGCAAGTTGGCAAATATCAATAAGCCTGATATGTGGGAATCAGACACCTCTAGAATATTCTCGTGGGCTCTTCTGGAGAAAAAGCAAGACTCTTAATTTTAAGTGAACGCACACTTTGGCATACCAATTCTATTTCTGGTAAGACTACTATGAATTCTATCCTCTGCGTATACTTGCAAGTGTGCATAAAGGTATTCACTGTACCTTTCATCTGTAAAGTTGCAAGCATTTCCCAATAGAAGATGGTTCAATGATTTGGTGTGTGTGTTTAGCAGTATACAAATGCATGCAGTTGTTCAAAAGGATGGTGGCTGTTCTTTCTGTATGAACGTGAAATGCTCATCAAGATTCACTAACAGAAAAGCAAGTGCAAAACTGTGTGTGTAAAAGTTCATGCCTATACAAGCAAATAAATTCTCTGGAAAGATATACAAGTAGTTTCAGCCTGTACCAAATACCTCCCCTCCTCTGAGGGGACGGGGGGACGAAAATTTGCTTTGTGCCCTCTGAATGTGGAACCTATGCATGTATTTGCTGAAGAAAAATCAAAATCGTATGATCCACGTTCTAAAATCTTTCCCTTATGAGCCTTCTGTTTCTCTGCTGCCTTACTTAATTTCTTCAGTCCCCTTTTTCCTCCTTTCCATTCCCATATCCACGTGGCAAAAATCAAACACATTCGAAAGCTTCTCCTCCAAGCCTTAAATGTTGACCTCGACAGGGGTGGGCAAGGCAAGAGGTGTTGTTTTTCCTCTGGGAGGTCTTTTATCAAGTTTCTACTTGTACACTTTTTGAAAGATGCCCATGGTTTACTTTTTTAAAACCCCCAAACTCTCAAAATAGTTCCATTCTATGCTTGTTCCATTCTATGCTTGTTAACCAAAAAAAAATTTTTTTGCCGTTTCACAGAATTGTTATTCTCATTTCAAACACACAGCTCCTCTCATAATACTGTCATGTTGAATACTGGCTACAGTTGCAGGAACTTTAATACAACTACTTTTTCAGAAATCCAATATGACTGTGGTTATCATCTTCCATGCCAACTTCTTCTCACATGTATATGAATAATGAAGCTAAATTTGGGAGAAAAGTCCATATTAAAGCATAGTAGAGGACAGACAAATGCCAAGTCCATGGTGTAGCTTTAAATTTTCCCAATCTACCATGATTTAGATACAGAGAAGCTCACACTCGTGGAGGAATAAATTTAGGCTAGGTTCATATTAACTGCTTAGCTCATTAAAAGAGCCTGAAATAGCCATTTGTGCCTATCAGAACAGAATTCTTCATTTTCCTTCATTCATCCAAAAAACTTAAAAACATCAAAGTACATTTTCGAGTCACTTAGACAAACATTAATATCACTGAATAAATCCAAGTCATAGGCCCTCAGTGCTTAGATAACACACCAATGCTTAGTACAACAGTTTTAGTTTTAATTAACCACGTTAAATCAACACTGATATAATCCCCATATAAAAGAATCACGTGGAACACACATTCCCAATTCATGAAAGGCCATGGTTAAAGGCAAATTCTAGCTAGCAGAATTAACAAAAAAGTGGCTAGAAAACAAATTAATCTGAAGTCTAGTAAATTCAAACTAAAGTGTTTGGTTTCCCTTTTACTGTTTGAGAAGCAGATTCATTGTATTTTGCACAGAAATTGGGAAAGGTGGGAACCACAATTTGTTATTGATTTGAAGATCTGGGCACCTTTGTACAAGTCAAGATGACCAACTGCCTACTCAGATCAACTATTCAATCTTCCAAAAAGATTGGACCCTAGATGAACAAGTATCTCAGGTACCCTCGGGCTCCCTTTTTTTCTGTCATCGACTGAGGCAAAAAGTAGAATAGACACACTGGAAACAAAAACAAAACAGGTCTGCAGAGGTGGCAGCAAAAGAGGGGAGAAAACAGATAAGCTAGGCCAGAGGATTAAAACCTGAGTTTTAAGTTCCCTGAGGGGAAAGGTCGATGTCTATCTCACCTTAATATTTCCACTGCTGAGCACAGAGCTGCCCAAAGCAGGTTGATCCGGAAACCTATGTTTGAACACTAACAGGAAAAAAAATACATACCTGCTTCTATTCCTGCTTCATAGTTCATCTAGACCCCTGGACTAGCCAATGAACTCCAGAAGCAAGGGCTTCTGAAAGAGGCCATGAAAGCATGAGGGGCTCAGGGTGGGCCAGCAGGAGAGGAGGATACACGAGCTCGACACAGGTCACATCAAAATCCACTCCTGTTCTATGTCTGGTACGAGACAGGAAAATTGTGCAAGAAGTCCTCGGTGTATGGAGACACATCTCCAGGAAGTTCAGAATTGCACACACCTAAGTCTAGGACTGTGGAAGTGATTTGTCTGGAAAACTTTGGGAAAATGCTAGGGCTTGAACCGAGGCTCTCTCAGGACTGAATCCTTCCTTCAGTCCAAAGAATGACTTGAGTGTCTCCTTCTTCTGACCCTACTATGGGTTTAAGAATACAAAAGAGCCAGATGCGGTGGCTGACACCTATAATCCCAGCACTCTGGGAGGCCAAGGCGAGAGGATTTGCCTGAGCCCAGGAGTTCAGACCAGCCTGGTGTCAATAGATGCACAGTCTTCCAGGGCTACAGCCAGAGGACACCAAATGTGTTTCGCCAGGTGCCCTAAGAGGAGTCGCCGAACCCCTTCTGACAATGTCCCTAACAGGTACCAAGGCAGTGCTTTCAGGGCTCTATCTGGAGCAACCCGTTTGATTCTTTCAGCAACCCTATCAAGGAGGTACCATGATCTCCCCTTTACAGATGAGAAGCCTGGAGAAGAGAGGGGACGCCCGCTGCCTTTAAGGGGCAGAATGGGGGCATCGAAGAGGAGGGGCTACTTGCTCACATGGTCATAGGAAGGACGCTGGCAGTGAGCAGAAGGAAAAGGCAGGCAGGTGTGACGTGTGTGTGTGTGTGTGTGTGTGTGTGTGTAATACATAAGACGATGGGAAAGAAGAGTGCCAAGGCCACCTGGGCAGGGTAAGGCCAGATGGCAAATTCTGAAAGCAAGGTAGAAGCATTTGGAACCGAAGTATCGGCTGGGCGTGGTGGCTCGCACCTGTAATCCCAGCACTTTGGGGGGCTGAGCTGAGAGGACTGCTTGAGCCCAGGAGTTCGAGACCAGCCTGGGCAACATGGGCAAGACCTCGTCTCTGCAAAAATAAAAATAAAAAAGCAGCCAGCCGTGATGGCACGCGTCTGGAGTTGCAGCTACTCGGGAGGCTGAGGCAGAAGGACGCCTGAGCCCAGGAGCTGGAGGCTGCAATGAGCAGCCAAGATTGGAGGTGCATCCAGCCTGGCTGGGGCCACCAGAATGGAACGGAATGAAGTATAGAAATGTCAACGGCCGAGTCAGTGTCTGCTTCACAGGAACATTGGCTAGGAGATAAAGGCCCAAGACCCTAGGGGGCTCCAACAGGACTCAGCTGCAGGGCAGTGGTAATTTTGAAGAAAGCCAACCCAGGAGAGAGAGAACCTAGGAGGGGAAGGGGCTGGGGCAGTCAGCTTGCTGGACAAGCATTAAGAGGAAAAAATGACGGCACAAGAGGGAGGTGTTTAGGAATGGGCTGATCCTGACCCAGAACACTAATGCATTCTGCTTTGCTCACAGAATAACGGAACAGGACCACATCTCCCCACTCACGGGAACCCAGATCAAGAGTCGACATGCTGACAAAGCAACAGAGCGGGAGACTCCCCAAAGACAAGAGGGCAACCCACTCAGATCAAAGAAACCCATCGCCCAACGGCAGCTACAAAGAGAAGGTTGAGAAATTTGCAGGAAGTGACCCAGACTCCTAGGGCTTGCCCAGACCAACTGAAACAGAAAGACAGGAGCCCTTGGGTGACCCTGCCAAACCTGACACTGTACGACGGCCATTCCCCCACCGAACAATTCACTGAGCCTCTTTCACCCACAAGAAAAGAGCCAGGTGGTTTGAACGACCACAGGCATTGGCTTTGCTGCTTGATATATGCAGTAGCAGATCTGTGGGCAGAAGGGGAAAAACAGGGTCAGCGTGGATTTGGCCTTCTGGAGAGAAAGCCTCCCTTACCCTCCTTGAATTCCTCGGAGAATGAAGGCCGGAAGTTATCTCAGAGGGACAGGGGCAGCCTTTTGTCTGCCAGCTCACCCGGGTTGGGGGGACCCCCACTAGGGAGGGGCCCCATTCTGGAGGCTCTTCCACAGCCCCCAAACACACGAAAAAGCTACAGAAAACAGAGGCACACACGAGGGTTTCATGTGCATGGAATAACAGTTTAGATTAATCGACAGGGCTACACAGCAGACCCAGATAAAATAATGCTTTATTTGCTGAAAGGTCGATAAAACATTCTGTGCTAACTTTTCTTCCACGAAGTTATTTTTACAGTTGTCTACTCAAATACCCACAACACACTCCGCCTCCGTTCAAAGAAATAACTGCCTCACGCCACAAAGCTGCTCCAGGAGAGAACGTGTCTCAGTCCATGACACAACCACCCCCACAGTTGGTGTTTTCTCACTCCCAGCTCAATCAGATTCAGCCGGAGGTCTCAGTCTACTTTCTCAGAGTTATCGGCATCCTCCCAGCCACGTGCCAGTGATGTTGACTAGAGTCAAAAAATTCGGTTAGATTCCCACGGCAGCTGGGATGCAGCATGAGCAGAGTCCTGGGCTGAAAACAAAGAGGCTGCAGAGCCTGGTGCTGCCTCACCGTGCACCGGTGGGTGCAGCGGTCTGAGGGCCCCCACAGAGTGTCCCTCCCACCGAGGCCCGCACACCGTCTGAACAGTTCCAATCACTGGGCTCCAACCACAGACGCCTGCCCAATGACGATGCCCAACAGAAAGCTCTTTCCCGTCTTTGAAAACAGGAGGCTCAAGCGAGTGTGGGTGGAGAGATAACACAGGAAGAGCTCATTCTGGGGCTGCAAAACAGCAAACATAACGAAAACATCGGCCCAGATCCTACGACAGGGGCATCACACACATCCAAGTGTCGACAGGAATACTCCGACGGTCGCCGCACAGGGAGCGACGAGCAAGGCCAGAATGTGGACGTCTCTGGACGGAGGCTGGGCAGGAAAACCTTGCTGTCTTTCCAAGGTGTCACTCTGAAGTGCTACACACACAACTTGTGCTGGCAATACTCCCTGTGGCTCCTTGGTAACCCCTCCACCATTCATCGTTTCTTTCTAAACCAGAGGTGTTCCTATTCTGAAATCATTTAAAAGCTGTCCACGCAGAACTCCTCTGTTCGGAGATCGATCAGACAAAAACAGGACGACGTCCAAGGAGGAGACTGCTCGCCACAAGGATGACCACACCTGCGTGCAACCCACAGGGCTGATGAGCCCCACCCAAGGCGGCTGCCACAGGCCGCTTTACCATCAACTCTCCAGCCTGGATCTCTGCACAGCTGTCAAAAAGAAAGACCCCAGTTGGCAAGAATCCCCTCGAGTCACCTGCAGCATCCCTGGGCCTTATCAGAAAAGGGGCAAGCAACTCTCAGAGTTCCTCAGACGCCGCACTCGTCACACGCGGGACACACACACACGCCCCGGTCCCAAATGTCTTACGTGTGTGTGTTGACCACCATTTCAGCCCACTCGGTTCCACCCAGGTCTTCGTACCATAAAGATCCTTCCCTGAGAAGTCAGCACTCATGCTGCAGGTGTTGAGCATGGCCGCAGCCACAGTTTAGTAATTACTGGGCTGTGGTCATTAGACAGCTCACAGATATTTTTTACTTGAAAGTTACTTCCTCTTGCAATTTAAAATTCTAATTGATAAAATGTAGTTGTTGATCGTTTGAGCCCTGGCCCTCTGCCAGTCTCAGCAGATTTTATCAGCAGTTCTTTGAAATTCTACTACCTTATGATTATTCTCTAAGAAACTATCACAAAAGTCTGGGCTCACACCTGTAATCCCAGTACTTTGGGAGGCTGAGGCGGAAGGATTGCTTGGACCCAGGAGTTGGGGACCAGCCTAGACGACAAAGTGAGACCTCAGCTCTACCAAAAAAAAAAAATCAAAAAATCAGCTAGGCATGGTGGCACACACCTATAACCCCACACTTTGGGAGGCTGAGGAAAGAGGACAGCTTGAACCCAGGGGTTCGAGACCAGCCTGGGCAACATACGAGACCTCATTTAAAAAAAGAAGTTGTCTTTGATTCAACGAAGAACCTGAAGCCTGAAGAGGCAAACGCTCTGCCAGGACCAGAGCTCAGGCCTCCCCAAAACCAAAGGTGGCCTAAGAAGTAGAGAGGAGGTGGACGGAGACTAGAAAGGTGCCAGCAGCAGTGCCAGGTCCTAGTTGAGCAGCCCCAGGTGAGCACCTGGACACAGGCCAGGCACACATTCGGCATCTGCTTCACCTCTGCTTCTGGGTCTGCACTCTCCCTGCTGCAGCTACCCTGCAGGTGTCCCATGGGAAGGACAAAACTGCCCAAGACTAAGCAGCGAGGGCCAGTGGGGGATCCAAATGCCCGCCTCCAGCTTTGACGAGCAGAGGACGGGGATCAACACAGTGTTCTCAGGGTGAGGGGCAGGCAGCCAGGCAAGGGGAGTACATCGTCTCTTCCCATCAGGGCTGAGCAAGTTGAGAGAACGAGAAAGGAAACGGAGGCAACGTGAGAGGGTGGAGACGGTTCCAAGACACGTGGAACATTTCCTTCTCAAAATTGTTTGAGTTGGGGTCTCAGTCGTTGTCCAGGCTGGAGCGCAATGGCCTGATCTCGGCTCTTGGCTCACTGCAGCCTCCGCCCAGAGTTCAAGCAATTCTCCTGCCTTGGCCTCCCAAGCAGCTGAGTCCACAAGCACGTATCCCCACACCTGGCGGATTTTTTCTTTTCTTTTCTTCTTTGTGGAGACAAGGTCTTGCTGTGCTGCCCAGGCTGGTCTCGGACCCCTGGGCTCACGCAGTCTTCCCCCACCTCAGCCTCACAAAGTGCGGGGATTACAGGCATGTAGCCCAAAACCCGGCCTCAAAGTGTTTTGACAGGGGGTTAAATATGGTGACACATGGGGCTTTTTGGACTCATTCAAACGAAGAGAAAAATTCTAAGAACTGGAAAAGAAAGCACAAGGCACACTGCAAAGAAGGACTGATGGGAAGAGGTGTGAGCTGGGATCAGATCAAGCACAGGCCTGTGGAAGAGTGTGAAGCGGGAGGAGAATAAAGTTTGGTGGGGAAGAGGGGCCTTCGTTGGCTCAAATATTTGAGTACGTGTTCTGTGAGGCGAGGGAAGTCCAGAAGAGCCGGGAGGGCCCAGTCTTGAGGAGGAGGCCGGGCGGCCCCTGTGCTCGCAGGGAGGCCCAGGAGCGTGGGGCCACGGAGCTGGCTGGGACTGGGAGGTGTGCTCACTTGCTGCCCTCACAGAGTGGCTGTCTGCCGGCCCTAAACCAGGTCAGTGATGACAGCAGGAAACAAAAAATAAAAGAGAGAAAGACTCAGCAGAACCAGCAGCCGAGCGAACACGGGGGGAGAGAGAGAGAAAGGCGGGCAGAGCCGAGCGAGGCTGGTGGCAGGGAGGATGGGAAGGGCGAGGAGTGCTTGAACCGGCCGGGCTGGAGGCTGGAGCTCCGCGCTCGGCTTAAGACGTTTCAGCTGCCGGCCAATTGGCAGCCGCTGCCCCGGGCTCCGGCCCGCACCCCGAGGCCTTCACTTGCTAGAAGACCCAGACACCACCCTGCGTGCCTCGGCCCATCAGGACGACGCTTGCTTAAAAGGGCACCTGCCTCTTTGCAAGGAATGGAGCTGACCCGCAGCCAGATGTGACCGAATGGCAGGAGCACCTGTGTGCCAGGCCCCCTCCGGGAGTCGGCGGCGAGGCCTGATCTGGCTTTTCCGGGGCCCTTCTGGGGCTCATGTGCAGGGGCTGAGCCCCAGGGAAAACGGGGCTCGCGCACATTCCGAGGCCTCGCAGACGCCATCCCCTGGGCCTCCTCGGCACCTGGCACAAACTGTTGCCTAGGAAGCACTTAAAGGCGCCTCCAAGAAATCAACAGCACGCTCCTCCGCTCAGTGACCAAGACCCCCAGGCTTCTTCCCATGCTCTGAGACCAAAAAACATCCTAGGTGGAGAGCTCCTTCACATCAGCGATTTTTTTTCATGCTGTTCCAAGAAGTTCTCAAACAGTTCTAGAACAGGCTGCAGGGGCCACAGCTGAACAAAATCTGTTAATTATGCCGGGTGCGGTGGCTCAAGCCTGCAATGCCCAGCACTTTGAGAGGCCGAGGCCAGAGGACTGCCTGAGCTCAGGGGCTCGAGGCTCGAGACCAGCCTGGGCAACTTCGCCAGACCTCATCCCTACAATAAATCAAAAAAATCAGCCAGGTGTGGTAGCGCATGCCTGTAGTTCCAGCTACTTGGGGCCTGAGGTGGAAGGATCACCTGAGCCCAGCAGGTCGACGCTGTGGTGGCCCTGCACGTGCCACTGCACTCCAGCCTGGGCAACAGAGTGAGACTCCAACTCAAAAAAAAAAAAAAAAAAACTATTAAATCTAAACAATTCATAAGGCTTCCTTACATAGCCGGGTTGTATCAAGATGTTTCCTCTAAACCCTTTAAATTCCAAATACAGCACACATAGTGAAAAGGTGAAAGAGACCTTTCCTCCTGAAAATACCACAGGAGTTCAGCACTACTGACAAATGGCTCTAAACACACGGAGCTGTATTTAAACACAGAGCTGTCTGCTTCAACAGAATGAAATTTATGCAGATTTAATATACTAGAGTCGAAACACCAAATGGCAGAAAGCATTTTCCTACAGTGCTTTGTTTATCTCAGAGACAACATAAAAAAGCAACGGACCTTATCTAACCAGAGTAACGTTTTATCTCAAGTAAACTCAGACCACACATTGCTCTCTCGTAAGCCCTAAGCGCACACACACACACACCCCAGACACAGCTCAGAGTGAGCGTGAGGCCAAGAAACCCCCAAACAACACAAGTTTAACTTAACTCCTGAAACTTGTCTTGGGCTTTCGCAACTTCTCTCAGTAATGTGAAAAAGGTGTAATGCATCCGCTCCAAGCCCTTAGGTTGCCATTCTTCGGTGACTCCAGGAACTCAATACAGCAAAGACGAGGACAAAGTACCACTTACTGGAGCAGTCAGAAAAAAACCAAAAACAACTTTGACTGTGGTTTTCTAATTTTGTATCGAAAGTGTCTGGTGAGTGGTGCTGAGAACAAGGGCACTACAGTCCACTTCTGAGTTATCTTTGCTGCTACACTGTCCCTTGGACTTTCAGAAGTGTGAGGAATTTTCTGTTCTTTGGCGGGTAGTGCAAGACGTGCATAATCTGGCCTGGCCTTGAACACTGGGGGATGCAGGCTAAGTGTGGGCACTGTTGGGAGACAGGGCTGAGAGGGGGAACACTTCTGGAACTCAGGAGATTTCGGCCACTACGTGTATCACAGTAGGCCTGAAGCAACTAGCAGAGACAGCCACTGGCACTCAACTAAGTCACGCTCACTCTGACAAGCAGGCCAAGTGCCAAATCCTTCCCTTCAGAGTTACAGGAATTTAATCTCTGGATACAAGGTAGGTATTGTGGAAGAGACTCAGCATAAGGAGTACAGCTGTTAGTTTTTAATCACTCACTAGTTACTAGTTGTTTTAGTAGGAATTTAGAGGCCTCCTGGCAGAGAAGTTTTTTGACTTTATTATAGGACACTGCCCCCCACAGCTCCCTGAACAATTCCAAATACCAAAATCTTTCCAAAACTCTTTACTGGGAATATAGTACCTAGCACTATGGGTGTACCTCAGGAGACAAGATCTCAGTTATCTGAAGTAAACGAAGCTTGACTCGGCTCCAGAGATACTAAGTTTTTCATCCTCACAAACAAGAATGTCAAAGGACAGGACCACTGTGGGTCCAGCCTGGACCGCTTTTCCGAAAGCCAAGAGAACAGTCAGCATTCTTTAGTACCCACATCCCTCCCCCACCCCAACCCTTTCAACTGCAAGGTCCAATGTGGTGGGTCTCACAACCTCAATAATACGCGTGGGGATTGAATACACAGCAAAATTCAGTGTAAACTCTCCTGCCACCCTCCGCGCTGCCTGACTTGCTTCCTGGCTCGCCTCCTGGCCAAGTTACTCATGTTGAAAGGCTGGTGTTGCCCACGACGGCCACCCTCCTCCCCCCATGGGGCAGCTGGGCCAGCCAGGAGTCTCCTTCAGGAGGACTTAATCACCTTAACTTTGTTTCCTGGGCTGGTTCATTCTCCGAGCTCACCTGCCAAGTCTCCTGAAGACCGAGTTGTCACAATACAAATGACTATGCATACACAGCCTTTATAAAAGCTTACCCGAAGTGCACTTTAAACACTTCATGGCGTGCAGGCTGCATACCGCCATTAAAAAAAGAAAAGTTAAAAAGGCCCTCCCGGTTAGAGCCCTGCAGACGTCTACCTCTGGACAAAAAGGAGGGGCCGGGAAGGGACTGAGACGTCCAGCCTTCCCGCCGGGCCAGCACGAACAGGTGGTTCCCCTGCGTCTCCGGAGTCCTGCCCTCCCTCGCCTTCCTCGCCCCCCGCGTGGCGCTCGGGGCGCGGGCTGCGCACCGCGCTCTGCCAGGCCGTCGCCCTCCTCGCCCTCCCTCCCGCTGCCCCGCCTGGCGGCCCGCGCTGACCCCCGGGGCCCTGCACTCGGGCGGCCCCGCTGCCCGGCCCCCGGGTCGCACACGCTCTTCGACCCCGCGGGGAGGCGCCGGGTCCACAGCGCCCGCGCCCCGAAGAGTTTCCGACGGACGCGGGGCGCGCCCGTCACTCGCTCGGGCCGGCTTGGCTGCTCGCGGGGTCCCGGGCCGAGGGCGAGTCCGGCCGGGCGGGGCGAGGGACCCGCGCCTCCCGAGAGCCCAGGCCGGGCGGCGAGCCCAGGAAGCGCCCGCCCGCCCGGCCCCCGCCCGCCGGCCCGGC
>CAUYQG010234259.1:0-10439 GCA_963574415.1 Tarsius wallacei | reverse complement strand
GAGTCCATAATACTGAGTGACCTCTCACAAAAACAAAAAACTAAGTATCACATGTTCTCACTCATATAGTAGACCTTGATCATCCAACGTATTACCACAAGAAAATGACTGACTGTGGTGGGAAACTGGGGGGGGGGGGGGCGAGGGGAATGGGATTAATGGTGGTGGGTATATATCTGGGGATGGGGAGAAACCTCATAAAAACAAGGGCACCTGAACGAAACATTTTTGTATGCCTAACCCCTAACTGTACCCCACAATAACATAATAAAATAAAATTTAAAAAATAATAATAATAATAATAATTATTATTATAATCACTGAAAATCTTTTAGATTCCTTGCTAAAGGTAAAGGCTCAACCTCATCCCTTAGCTTATCAAAAGTGTAGAAAGGTTTATCAGACCACCTTTTAGCTTGTGACTTGTAAATTCGTAAGTCTTGCAAGTCTCCTATGAAAGCAAAATGTCTATTCTGGGAAAAGGCCACCCTCTGGGCCATCTGAGGAGGAGAGATGATAATCTCTCCACAGTGAATACCTATAGCCCGCCTTCTTTAGCATGTCAATTACTGTAAATATTTATAAAACTTTCAGTCAAGAGCAAAAGTGCAGATTTTCTGTTTCAAGAGACCCACCCATGCCTGCTCTCTAGAGTGACACCACCTTCTTCTCTCTCCCTCTTTCTTTCACTGATAAACTCTGTCTTAAAAAAACTTTGCTGGTTGCTCTGAGTCCATGTACCTTTTGTAGTGCTACACCCAGAAAAAAAACAAGTTGGACTTGTGCCTTATGTGAAACCAGTGACTGGTTTCTCCTAGAGCTTTCTGTGAAATGATAGGCACATTGATGTTTAATGATGGAAGAAATGAATAAATGTTCATTCCAACATTAACAGGAAAAATTATCAGGGCACCACTGATAATGTTGATATTGGAATGCTTTCTCGGCTTATTTTGAAAAAAAACCCAAAAAACTCTGGTTGTGTCACATCACTCTAATCTCCTCCATTGGAACCCTTTCCTAGAAATATAGTGCTTTGTAAAAGAGGGTTTTTTCATACCAAAAATAAAACATGAAATGATCATTCGCCCATAGCCTTCATGCTTAGCAACCTCTTAAATATCTTAGAAGGGAAGAGCTAGGATTCTGAGTTTCTCTTCAGAATATTTCTCTGTGTGTTTTGTTAATTACAAAATATTCTACAGACTTTTGGTTGTCACAGGCAAACAGCTCCCCTGAGATTTATTAATAAGCCTTTGTGGAGTTGAAAGCTGGATAGTAATAAGTAAATGAATTGTGAGGAAATATTAAATCAGTAACAACCTCATTTGTAGAACATATGCTTTATTCTAAATCTAGTAAAATTTCATTTTTGTTGACAGCCTTATGCTATCATAAGGGCAAATACAAATCTTGCAAGACATTTTCAAAATTTCCCTGGTAAAAAGGGAAAGGCGACCACCCTTTGCTCAGAGAATTTGCCTTTTGAAACTGGTAATTGTAAATCCTTTCCACATTCCTTTGGGATATATGTAAACCTGTTTAAAAGCTAAACAAGCCACTCTCCAGTTTTACAATCAGATAATGTTTTTCTGGAGAACTTGGGAGCCATCTCTTTGAAATGTAAATGTCAAGGAAGTTAGTGCCTCTATCTCCCTCTCTTTGTGGGAGAGTGAGACTTTAATTTAGGTACTTAACTCCTAGTTGTAACACTACTTGCTTGTCAAAGATATGGAAAATTCTATTTTTTCCTCTGGATAAAGGCTATTAACTGACACAGATGGTCACTTTAATTATCAGGTGAATTTAAGAGGAACTAGAATGTTGCACCCCATAAGTATGTGCAATTATTATGTGTCAATTAAAAATTTTAAAAAATTATAACAGTAAATATATTATTTATGTTAACATATATGCTACATTAATATATCGTTTATAGAGAAAAGTTTATATAGCACTTATAAGGTGTCAGATTCTGTCCTAAGTGCTGACATGCATGTTAACATTCAAAGCATTTGATCTTTCTCTTTCCGTTCATTCTTTATCCCTTTCTCTCTCCTCATCCCTCATTCTTGGTTTTCTCTTCCTCCCACCCTCTATATTTGTTATTTTACGGGTCAGAAAACTGTGGGACAAACGGTTTAAGAGATATTCAAAACTTAAACAATTACTAAATGGCAGAAATATATATACATATGATTTTTTGATTTTGCACACTTATGAGTCAGATAATTACAACGTAATTTTCTTTCCTTCAAGACATTTTTGGAGCATCTATTTTTGTGTCAAAGACAATTAGAAAATGTCATTGTTTGTTTCTGGCACCAATTATAGGTATGTAAGTATTTTAACAGTAAAATATTCAAAATATTTAAATTTTGAATTTTTATATAACATTCAGAATGATCAAAGCTATAATTTTGGTTCCTTTTCTTACAATGAACAATTTTGCTTCAGGAACTAGTTTTTGCAAGCATATGTCTTTGACTAGTCCAAAAAGCTTTTGAAACTGCAGTGAGTTTTCAAGCTTCCATGATACCATTTAACTAACGGGTAGATTAATGTGTTACATGTCACCGTGATGAAATGCTTTGACCAATGAAACCGTCTGTGGCAACAATATGAACGCTGATCTAACACAAATGATTGGGTTGTCAAATCAAATAAAATTGATCCATGATCTTGACAATGTATCAAGCTTTACTAATCTTTTCAGGGCTCTAAACAATCAAGAAGAAAAGGCAAAGTAGAGGGAACTGGGGACATTCTGTATGACTCCCCAAATTCTTCCCTCTCACATTGGACACATACTGTTTGTCCCAGGCTGAAATGAGGTCTCTAACAGAGATTTGTGGGTCACCTCACAAAGTGATGAGTATTTGCAATAGGAAGCACCTCCACTTTATAGACCCAGAGAGTTATATATCTTATATGACATTTTCTGGAGAGCTGAGCCTCAAAAATTTATAGATTGCTGGTTTGTTTTCCACCAACTATCCTAAAACAGGGACACCCAACTATTAGCAACCCATAGATAAAGAGAAAGATTCTCATTGGATCAATGGTCATTCTTCTTATTGTCAAGAGGTCTAAATTTCAAGTTGTATTTACAAGAAGTCAGACTAGGTCACCAGTGTTCTTTACTTTTCAGGGAAGAAAGGATAACAAGCTAACTGCCTTAACTCTTTCTTCTCTAATAGGTAACCAGAATAAATGCACATCTGGGTTGTTCCATCTAGTGATTATTTGATCTGATATGCCTTACCGTAATTTTAACTGTGGCTATTGTAGGAACCATGGCCATCGGTTCCCTAAAGGTTTGCTGAAAAATTACTGGCATGAGCAGATTGATTAATAAGGGAGGCATACAAATTTAATTAGTATGCATACACGGGAGTTTTTAGTATGAAGACCAACCTTCAAATGAGTTACAGAAACTAAAATACCAACTCAGGTTACAGAAAGAACAGGGGATGAATTCTGGTAAAACAAGCTTGGGGAGGAAAGATAATTCTATTGAGGGGCAACAAATGATTGGAAGAATGAATGGATAAGGAAACAGAATGACTTATAAACAGTTCTCCTCAGAAGTTGAATGGACCTACAAGATAAGCATTATGTTGTGAAATGTTTGGGCCAGGTCTGATTAAGTTTTTTCTCTCCTTTCCTGCAATAAATAATAAAATTTCAGGGGGAGGAAGTAGCTTGAGAGAGACCTTGAGGCAACATGCCATATTGTAAGGTATTTGAGCCTCAACACTCCCTTGTACAAAACTTCCCAAGAAGTTTTGCATATTAAAAGCTGAGTTTGCAAGACACTGTGGCTCATGCCTGCAATCCCAGCAATTTGGGAGGCAGAGGTGAAAGGACTACCTGAGCCCAGGAGTTTGAGTTCAGCCTGGGACACTTGATGAGACCTCCTCTCCACAATAAATCAAAAATTAGCTGAATGTTACTGTGTACGTCTGTAGTTCCAGCGACTTGGAAGGCTGAAGTGGAAGGATCACCTGAACCCACCAGGTCAAAACTGCGGTGACCCGTGAGCCTACCCCTGTACTCCAGCCTGGGAGACAGGGTGAGATGCCAACTCAAAAAAATAATAAATAAATAAATATAAAAAACCTGAGTTGGTGGCTGTGAAAGAGAAAAAACTGAGTTAAAAGTTGTGTGGCAAAAGATTCTATCATTAGTCTGGGTCTCATTTTAGAAAGTGGCATTGCAGATGGGCTAGGTCTCTCCATATAAGATAGGAAAACACCTTTTATTAAGAATATCTCTATGGAGAAAGAATAAAAACAAAGGTTGACGTCTGGAGCAGTCCATAGAATGGCTTTTCTGGAGTCTCTGATGCATCTTCAGCTTGCAGTGGCAATCTGAATCTTCTGGATTGTAGTTTTAATCAGACCTTTATTCAAGTGAACCTTCTGGGAAGTCCACACATCAGCAAAGGTTTTATATATATTGTTTAGATTCAGTTTGCAGAACTTTAAGAAAAATACAATTTTAATTTGTCATGATTGCAAATCAGAAAAACAACAAAAATTCAAAAACATTAGTTTGGGGACTTATAGCCAGGAAAGAATTCAGGATGCAGTTCAAATGGAAGAAAAGAATAAAAGCTAAAAAATAATGAAGCCTAATAGCAGATATACTATAGTTTCTTTTAAAACATAATTTTCTCTCTCCAGTCTTTCATTTCTACAAAGGACAAGTCATAGTGTGGCAGAAAGGAAGCTGATAGCCGTTAAAAGTATTCCCTTTGAGAGATCAATCGGCCAGACAGGTTTTTGCTTGGGAAAGCCAAATAGCAGAGAATGGTTTTCTTGGAAATGCAAAAGAGTGACCAATTCACAAACTTATCCAAATCCCCTCTTTTTGAAGTTGATGGTTTACAATCCTGCTTGTCCTGTATTTCCTGGAGACATTTGTTCTTTGAAAGATCTGATTTTGCTGAGTACAACCTTCTAAATTCCAAAGAAAATGTGTAATCGCTCTACCCGACCCCCACCCCTTATCTGAACTGGAGTATGAGACCCCTCTCCTCCCTTCCTGGGGTGCTCAAACTGGGAGCGTTAGCCCGCCTGGCGAGTCTGCTGGTGTAAATAAAATTGCCATTTCCTGTAATAGCCTCGGTGCCAAGGCCTATGTTCCTGCCACAATAGTAGGACCAATTTATTTGCAAAAAAGTTTTATTCTTATTATACTTGGCCTGATTATTTGCGTGAAGTGCAACAAGAACAATTATTTACCATATAACTCTTTTAAGCTTGGCTTTGCTGGAACTTTGTTCCATAAAGAATCTCAGTTTAAGCCGGGCTCGGTGGCTCAGCCTGTAATCCCACGCCTTTGGGAGGCTGAGGTGAGTGGATTGCCTGAGCCCGCGGGTTCGAGACCCGACTGGGCAACTTGGCGAGACCTCATCTCTACAATAAATAAATAAAAAAAAAACTAGCCGGGCGTGGTAGTGTGCGCCTGTAGTTCCAGCTACTTGGAAGGCTGAGGCGGAAGGATCGCCAGAGCCCAGCAGGTAGATGCTGCGGTGGCTGGGAGCGGCCACTGCACTCCAGTCTGGGCGACAGTGAGACTCCAACTCAAAAAAAAAAAGAATCTCAGTTTACACCTTTTAACAACCTTTCAAGCTCAACCAAGATTGATCCGAGCCTTCAGATGCCTGTGTGAATTGGGTAGATTTCTCTTTTCTCAAAGTCCTAAAATAACATGAGGTTTCTGGGCCTGTTGGAAAGTGACATTTTTTTTTTTTACTTGGAGTCCCACTCTGTCGCCCAGGCTGGAGCACAGTGGCACACTCACGGCCACCCCATCGTTGACCTGCTGGGCTCCGGCGATCCTTCCACCTCAGCCTTCCAAGGAGCCAGAACTGCAGGCACGCGCTATCATGCCTGGCTAATTATTGATTTTTGATTGCAGAGATGAGGTCTCCGCCATGTTGCCCAGGTGGGTCTCAAACCCGCAGACTCAGGCAATTCACTCGCCTCCACCTCCCAAAGTGCTGAGATGGCAGGCTGAGCCACACAGCCCGGTCAAGGAAGGTGACATTTTTTTTACCCCCCCCCCCCCCACACACACACACTGCAAAGGAGCTGACAAGGTGCCAGGCCAGCATTTCCAGGGGGCTTTTATCAGCTCTTTATGCATCTTAATCTCAATTCCTCAAAGCGATCTACTCACGTCTGAAAATGTCGTTCTAGTCAAAGACTTGCCATGTTTTGGGGTATTTTTTTTTGAGTCGTAGTCTCACCCTGTTGTCCAGGCTGCAGTGCAGCAGCATGCTCACAGCCACCGCAGCCTCGACCTGCTGGGTTCAGGTGACCCTTCTGCCTCAGCCTTCCAGGTAGCTGGAACTACAGGCGTGTGCCATCACTCCCGGCTAATTTTTCTTGATTTATTGTAGAGATAAGGTCTGGTGCCAAATTGCCCAGGCTGGTATCGAATTCATGGGTTCAGGCAATCCTCCCACCTCAGCCTCCCAAAGTACTGGGATTCTAAGCGTGAGCCACCGCACCCAGCCTTGGTATTGGTTTCTGAGCTCTAATAATATCATCATCAAATTTTCTGGATTTCCATTAATATTGGTTGTGATAACCACAACCAAAACCTTATATCTAAATTCTTGAATAAATTCCAAATGTCTTCCATCATCCACACATAAAAGAAACATGAAGCACAGAGAAAAATATCAAAATTTCATCTGTGCCGGGCTCGGTGGCTCAGCCTGTAATCCCGCGCTTTGGGAGGCTGAGGTGAGTGGATTGCCTGAGCCCGCGGGTTCGAGACCCACCTGGGCAACTTGGCAAGACCTCATCTCTACAATAAATCAAAAAATTAGCCGGGCGTAGTAGCCCGCGCCTGTAATTCCAGCTACTTGGAAGGCTGAGGCAGAAGAATCACCTGAGCCCAGCAGGTCGAGGCTGCCGTGGCTGGGAGCGGCCACTGCACTCCAGTCTGGGCGACAGAGTGAGACTCCAACTCAAAAAAAAAATTTCATCTGTGACCATATGTATCAAATTCCCTTAAAGGTTTTATTCTTCTATAAGAAATTTCTTTAGGCTGGGCGTGGTGGCTCACACCTGAAATCCCAGCACTTTGGGAGGCGGAGGCAAGAAGATTGCCTGAGTTCGCAGGTTCAAGACTAGTCTGAGCAACATGGCGAGACCTCATCTGTACAATAAATCAAAAAGTTAGTTGGGTAATTCCAGCTACTTGGAAGGCTGAGGCAGAAGAGTCACCTGAGCCCAGCAGGTCGAGACTGTGATGGCCGTGAGCAGTGTGCCACTGCACTCCAACCTGGGTGACAGAGTGAGACGCCGACTCAAAAAAAAAATCTTTAAATGCTTGTGTGAGACCCCATCCCTGATCTCCTAAATCGGAATAGTTCATTGAACCCACCCAGAAAACTGTTTTTAAATTTCTCAACGTGATTTGTATGCACAGTGAAATCTGAGACCATGTGCTTTAAATAAGGAATATGATGGTATGCTACTGGTGAAAATTACAAATGTTTATCACTGTTCTCAGTACATAAGATATGTGTATGTTGATGAATTTGATGATAAGAAGCTCAAGGCATCATCTTTGCTCTGGTCACTGTCCTCAGAGATAGATCTAGATAAGTGCTCAACCTGGGAAATCAGGAGCCTAATTTTTTTAGGTTAAACCAGAGGTGACTGAGATAAAACAAAAGTAAAAAACATCTTGGCCAAAAGCAATCTTGCAACTCTTTTCTAATAATCCACATTCACCAGAAATTTATAGGGACCTGGAAGTTGCATACATTTTGATGGTTCTTTGTCAGCAAAGCAATGTGAACTGGAACTGGCATAAACTGCCTGTCACATTTTGACTGGGTCATTCTTTAATTTCAGCGCTTGGATGTGCAAATCCTGAAGATTAGGGGACAGGGTAAAAAAAAATCTTACCATATTTCTTATGTCTAGTTTTCAGACTATATAGACAAAAGGAAAGATGACTTGATCTTAAATCTGCACTCAGGAACTTTGAGCATTGAGCAATTTTCTTTTCTTTTATTCTTTTGAAAATTACACTTTATATGTAAAACAAAAGCAAAAAATCTGTATAAAATGCCCAAAACAGTGCCAACCTGTGGTAGACACTCAAGAAAAAATTGTTTCCATGTCCTATTTCAGAGTTAGACTCTAGCAACATGTTATTCAAAATGATTCAATGACACACACACACACACAGGCACAAACTATTCTTGCTTCATTTGATCTTAAAATGCAGGAAGGCCCAAGTGAGGAAAACTGTTTAACTTTGGTCTTTAATACTGAGTTTTTGTCTCAATGGACCCTTTCATCACTTTCCTTCTCTTTATCATTGAGCTGTGCTTTCTTCTTTTGGCTCTGACATTTGGCTCTATGACCAGCCACTGCCTCACTCTACCTTCAGGCATGTACTGAGCAGATGCCACATACAGTTCCACAGAAGGTCCCTAGCTAAAGAAACTCCAGTCTCAACTGCCTCACTTTCTTTGTGGACTTGATCTCAGGGAAATATTCTGTTTCCTTAACCTTTGCCACCTCCTGAGTTCCTAGATTTTTGCCTGACTAAGGACATATATCAATGATATATGCTATATGTCGTACTTGGATAGACTTTGATGGCATAACAATATCTACAGATAATTTAGTCATTGGAAAGCTTTTTTCCGTGTACTTAAGTCCTTTTTTTTTTGAGATGGTGTCTCACTCTGTCGCCCAGCCTGGAGTGCAGTGGCACACTCACAGCTACCCCAACATCGACCTGCTGCGCTCCGGCGATCCTTCCATCTCAGTCTTCCAAGTAGCCAGAACTACAGGAGTGCGCTACCATGCCTGGCTAATTTTTGATTTATTGTAGAGACGAGGTCTCAGCCAGTTGCCCAGGCTTGCCTCAAACCCACAGACTCAGGCAATCCACTCGTCTTGGCCTCCCAAAGTGCTGGGATTACAGGCTGAGCCACCAAGTCCAGATAAAGCCATTTATTTTTGAAGACAAATGCATTCTTCAGATTTATTATTATTTTATTACAAGTATTTTTTAAAATCTTCATTTCCACATGTTCAGCATTTAATTCTTACAGTTGGTTCCGTTTTGATAAAATTTACCAATAATCAACGTTAAATGTTTTCAATTAGTTTTTTAAAATTGTGCAAAAACCATAGGCAGGAAAATTTATGTTCACTTGTTTTTTGACAAATTTTCATTTGATTTTTGACAAATATGCAAAGATAATTCAATTGGGAAAATAATGTTTTTTTGTTCTTTTTAAAATAAATGATATTGGATATCCAGAAGCAAAATAATGAACTTAGATCTCTGCCTTATACTACAAAAAAAAATTAACTCAATATTGATCATAAAAGCAAATGTAAGTCTAAAATGATAAAACTTTTAGAAAACTGGGTGAGGTGGCTATGCCTATAATTCCAGCACTTTGAGAGGTGGAGTCCTGAGGATTGCCTGAGCCCAGGGGTTCAATACCAGCCTGGGCAATTTAGCTAGACCTCACCTCTACAATAAATAAAAAAAAAAGTGGTTATAGTGGCACGCACCTGTAATTCCAGCTACTTGGAAGGTTGAGGCAGAAGGATCACCTGAGCCCAGTAGGTCGAGTCTGCAGTGGCTGTGAGCTTGCCACTGCACTCCAGCCTGGGCGACAGAATGAGACGCTAACTCAAAAACAAACAAACAAACAAACAAACAAATAAAAAACTTCTAGCAGAAAACAGGAGAAAAACTTTTATGATTTCGGTTCAGGCACAAAGTTTTTAGATATGACACTAAAAGCATGGTTCATAAAAAGAACAGTCTAACTGAATCTTACCAAAACATTTATTTTATTTTATTTTATTTTTTGAGTTGGAGTCTCACTCTGTCACCCAGACTGGAGTGCAGTGGCCACCACAGCTTCGACCTGCTGGGCTCTGGCGATCCTTCTGCTCAGCCTTCCAAGTAGCTGGAACTACAGGCGTGGGCTACCACGCCCAGCTAATTTTTTGATTTATTGTAGAGATGAGGTCTCACCAAGTTGCCCAGGCGGGTCTCAAACCCACGGGCTTGGGCAATCCACTCACCTCAACCTCCCAAGGCGCGGGATTACAGGCTGAGTCATGGAGCCTGGCTCCAAAACATTTAAAACTTTGTGTTTCAAAAGACACTGTTAAGAAAATGACAGGGGAGGGACAAGGAAAATGAAAAGACAAGCTCAAGTCTGTCATCCCAACACTTTGGGAGACAGAGGCAAGAGGACTGCTTGAGCCCAGGGATTCAAGACCCACCTGGGCAACTTGGCGAGACCTCATCTCTACAATAAATCAAAAATTAGCTGGGCATGGTAACTTGCACAGGTAGTTCCAGCTACTTGGAAGACTGAGGCAGAAGGATCGCCTCAGCCCAGCAGGTCAAGGCTGCAGTAACCG
>CAUYQG010234255.1:0-15634 GCA_963574415.1 Tarsius wallacei | reverse complement strand
GTTATAAGTAGTTAGAATTTAGGAATTAAGTAATGAAATAAACATAAGTAGTGAAAAAATATATATAAGATTAGAAATAGGTGTAGATAAATAATATAGCATAAGATAAATAAGATAATTATAAGTTAGGAACGTATGTCTAGTTTTAGAATATAGAAAATTGTGATTAAGTAAGGGGCCAATATATCATTGTTAGATTGTGTAGTAGGCATGAAGTTAAGAAGGTGTAAAAATAAAAAAGGAAGTTGTTTAGGAAATTGTCTAACCCAGGGGTTATATGTCGTAACTGATAACTTTTGGCAGCTATTGTTCTGTTCCTATCTGATTGACTCGGACACAAATAGCATCACCGGTATCAGGAAAGAGCAGGGAGATAATTGTAAAGGGTAGCTTTCCCATAACTGAAAAAAGATGATGTATACTTTTTAAGGTATAACAAAGGGTTCGTTTTTTGTGGACATAAGGGGGCAATAAGGGGACTATATAAGCATGTGAGAATTGAATAAAAATTGGCAGAGTCTTGAGCTCTACCCAAGAAGAAAGGCTCCTGTTATTCTTCTTCGCCGTTCCTGATTCTCTCATCTCAGGCCCTGACTCTCTGCTTGGAGCTGGTCTCCAGCAGTAAAACCCCCTCATGTGGGCTACACACATCTGCTGGTTTTTGTGGATACTTTTTTGGGATGGCGAGAAGCATTCACCACAAAAAATGAGACTGCACTGACAGTCACAAAATATTTATTAAACAAAATCATCCCAAGGTTTGGGCTCCCTCTCTCCATTGGCTCTGATAATGGTCCTGCCTTTACCTCATCCATAGCTCAGATGGTTAGCAAAGCACTAAATATAAACTGGAAGTTACATTGTCCTTACCGACCACAAACTCTGGACAGGTAGAATGCATGAACCAAACTTAAAAAACTAATTTAACCAAATTAGTAAGAGAAACAGTGAAAAATGGATAAGCCTTTTACCTTTGACTCTCCTCCAAGTCCAATGCACCCCTTACAAGGCAGGGTTTATCCCATATGAAATCATGTTTGGAAGACCCCCTCCCTTACTACCCCAGGTAAGAGAACCTATTCTTGAAGAACTTACTAATCAGTCTCTGTTAAAGTATCTCTAGTCTCTCCAATAGGTCCAGGCTGCTATCCATGCTGTTTTAACAACTCCCTCCTCCACACCCTGTCATCCCTTCCAGACTGGGGATCTGGTGTATGCCAAAAAGTTCCAGAAAAAGGGATCAACTCCTGCATGAAAAGTATCCTTCATCATCATCCTCACCATTCCTACAGCACTCAAGGTTGATGGAATACCGACTTGAATTCTGCATCAAAAAGGCTAAGGACAACAATAAACAATGGACAGCTATGCCTGGATCCAACCCTCTGAAGCTAAGACTTTCTCACTCTGATGTTGTCTCATAGCCTGTTTTCTTCCCCATGGAGATGCTTGACATTCAGTCTATTCCTTCTCTCTAACTTCCTTTACATCAGGGGAGATCCTGGCCAGCCAAAACTGGACATATGGAGAAGGGCTGTCTGTGTCATATAAAGTCAAATTATTCAACTTACTGTCCATATCAAGTGCTGATAAAGGGCGAGCCTTCTGCCATTACCGAAAAGGGAATCTACTGCATCCTGCTACAACAAGTAGACTTATCTTTGCCCTGGAAATTCCACTGACCGACAATGTGATCAGGCCAGTCATTTCTTCTGCCCATACTGGAAGTGTGTCACTATTGCTACTTACAGTAGGGGACCTAATGACACCTCCCAAATCACTCTGGTGGGCTTTTAGCCCAGATCCAACTCAGGCACCTGTATACACAAAAATTATCAACCCCCTCCACTATTATTGGGGTACAGTCTCCACCTGTGGTATACGAACTTATGTAACTGGCTATGAGGTGAGTGCCCTGTTCACCATCCAATGATATACACTCTCCCACAAAAGTCCCAACCAGGCCTATAGAGCCATTAGCTGATCTAGGTGACCCTTTGTTCAGTGATCAACAATCTATGCCCCCCATAAACAGTGGTATTACCCCAGGCTCACCTATGCAATACCCCAAACCAGCTCGACTGTCCTCCTGTCTTTTCCTAATGCTAACAAGCATGCATCGACTGCTCAATGTTACTCTGCCTCAATTGGCTTCAGATTGCTGGCTTTGCTTAAAATCCAAACCTCCTTATTATGTAGGCCTTGGGGTTGAAGTCCCCATTATTAGCAACAATAGTAAATGCCCTCCAGAGGTGATTCACATTACAATAGGAGACATAACTGGTAATGCATCTTGTGCTTTAACTTCAAACTTCAATTTGACTGCGTCTCCTTTTTCTAATATTTGTAATTTATCTCTCACCCTAACCATGTCAGATTCCATGGCTTATATGACTCCTACCAATACTTGGCTAACATGCTTTATAGGACTTACAAAATGTATTCCTACTGAAAAGTTAAACAACAAACCTACCTTACGTGTTGCCATTCATGTACTTCCCCAGATATATGCTTATAGTAGCCCCGAGGGAACCCTTTTGCTAAATCTACCTGGCCTTCCTGCCACTCACGGAAAATGTGCCACCCCTTTGCTAGTACCTGCCTTAATAGGCCTCGGTGTGGCTGGAACTGCTGCTCTCAGCACCACAGCCCTAGTCCATGGTGAACAGGGTCTATCTAAGCTGGCTCAAAAAATGAATGCAGACATAGGAAACCTCCAGTTTGCCATGGATCAACTCCATGACCAGGTTGCATCCTTAGCAGAAGTAATACTCAAAAATCACAGAGAGCTAAATTTATTGTTCCTGTCTCAAGGAGGCTCTGTGTAGCACTAGGGGAATCATGCTGCTTTTGTGCCAATAAATCAGGAATCATTAAAGACACACTCCAAAAGGTTTGAGAAAATTTAGACAGAAGACAAAAAGAAAGAGAAAATAACAAATTCTGATTTCAAACCTTGTTTCATTGAAACCCATGGCTAACTACCTTAATTATAGGTCTGGCCAGCCCTCTGCTTCTCCTCCTTCTCAATCTACTCTTCAGGCCCTGTATATTAAATTGGATAGTTTGGTTTATAAAACAATAAATCACTCCTATAAAACTCATGTACATGCAGGTCCATTTCAACCCCCTACCCATAATAGATGAGTCAATGCTTTGACTCATGAACAACTGAAAGGAGGGAATGAAATACCTGTTAACGAACCAACTGTAGTAATTCCAATTATAGTGAATTATCCATTTTGCCTCTCAGTTCCCCCTCTCACCCTTCCTCCGTGTGATTGCCCCAACCTTCCAGTAAGCAGTAAACCACATCCTGCTTGCTGGGAAGCCCAGATTAGCTGTTCTGTAACTGCTCAAGATAAACTGTTCTGTTCTGTAATTGTTACCATTCTGTTAGCTGTTCTGTAACTGAAATTTGCTGTTTGCATTCCACCCGACTCTGATAAAATTGCAGTTTTGGCCTTCATAAACCACTTGCTTGCTTCATTCAGGGTTGAGAGTTTCTTTCTGGCATGAGCCTGCTCTCAACCACCGGCAATAAGGGACTCAATATTTGACTCTCAGTGTGTTGGCAACTCCTAACTTGCAGTGTGGCTACAACATAATTACAAAACTTTCACAAAGAAAGGAGATTGCCAAATTGCCTTTACTGAAGCTGGAAGAAAACTTTAGATGCTCCCAGTGCATTTAAGTGAAAACAAAAATGTGCATATTGGCAGATGCTAGGCATAACAATCATGGAATATGTTGTGAATATTTTTGTCAGTTCAGGGAATACAGCATGTTGGGACTTCAGCTAAGTCAAAAAGTCAGCTCTGGATTTCTGTTGACAGAAGAGTGCTTTGCTGGGCAATACTGATCATTAGGTTTAAGAAGAAACACCTGCATTTAAGTAATTCTGGGCTTCTTTGGAGGCTGTTTCCTAATAACCTTAAAAAGCTGAATCTAGGTCAATGGTGAAAAACACAGAAGGAACAAAGTTTGGCTCAAGACTTTATGAAGAGTTAAGAACAAATGCCCTTTACTCTAACTGCAGTTTAAGGATTTATATTATTTCACTCATGGAATTAATTTAGGCAAACCCATGGCATTTATGGCTACACATTGCATTGTTTCACATATAAAAAGATATAAAACCCCCAAAACGTTGTTTGTGTAGTTTTTGTAAAAGTATAAAAATAATCCTTCTCCCTAAGGAATCTATGATGATAGAACATAGTCTTTAATGAAAACATGATTTGTATTCTGGGGCGTAGAATGTTCAAATTATTTCATTGGGTTCACAAAAAAAAGCACTTTTACCAAGATGTAATTTGAAACATAGTTTTTCTATAATTTTCCCAGAGACATGTTGCTCAGTGGTAAACAGTGCATTCATTGGAATGTGGCAAAGTTGCCCACAAACCTATATTAGTGGTAATCAGCTGCAGGACTCCACATTATCTGTGTAGGTCACTCTATGTAAGAGTTTGGCATAGCAGATATTTGGATTTCTTTATATCATAGAAAGAAAAAAATAAATAAACTAAGTTTCTCCTTCATTTGTCACCAACAAGTGGCAGGTTGATTCACCCATTCAAACTGTTTGCTGTATTAAAAAATGAGTCTAACACTACACGCTTTTTTCATTATTTAATTAATTAATTAATTAATTATGGATTTGAAAGTAATAAATTAAATTTACACAGAAAAGAGATTGCCAAATTGCCTTTGAAGGAAACTGAAGGAAAATCTTAGATGTTCCCAGAAATACTAAAGAGAAAACATAAAGTGCATGATGGGAGTCTTTTGACATAATACATAAGGGAATATGGTGTGACAATTGTTGTCATTTCCAAGAACAAAGCATGGGGTTTAACTCAAGAAAAGTCTAAAACATGCTCTTGAGCTCCATTGCCACAAAAGTACTACACTAGGCAGTTGAGCAACTCATGCTTCAGGAGAAACCCCTGCATGTTAAATACTTTTGGGCTTTGTTGAAGACTGTTTCCTAATTACCTCAGGAGGCTGAATGTAGGTCAAAGGTGAAAAAGGCAGAAGGAACAAAGATTGGCTTAAGGCTCCATGAAGAGCTGAGATCTCATGCCCTATACTCAAACTAAAGTTTAAGGATTTAGATTATTACATTCATGGAATTAATTTAAGCAAACCCATAGTATTTATGACTTAGCATTGCATTACTTCCCAGATGGAAATATGTGAAACCCCAAACAATGTTGCTAAGTCAATTTTTTAGAGTACAAAGAAAATTTCTTCTCCTGGAAAAACTGTGAGGAGAGAAGAGAGTCCCTTATGGAAAAATGGCTTGTATACTCGAGTGCTCCACTGGCAGTATATATCATTAGTATTAAGGAGTAACACTTGTGTGCTAACTACTTCTGGGCTTAATTAAAGGTTGTATCCTAATTGCTTCAGGAGGCTGAATCTTGATCAAAAGTGAAAAACTCATAGGAATGAAAATAGTTTGGACAAGAAAACATTAGATTTTCTTTAAAGCATAGCCAAAAAATACATAAATAACCAGATTTTCCTGCATTTGCCACTTGGCAGGATGCATCCTCCCATTGAAACAGTCTGAATTGTAACCTACTGAGTCTAACACCAAACTCATTTCCCCCTTGTCTATTTATTTATGTATTTGGAAGTAAGTAAATAGAGACTGCCAAATTACCTTTAACTGATGGGGAAGAAAACCTTAGTTGTTCCCAGTGGTGTCTAAGTGAAAACACAAATGTGCATTTTGGCAGACACTAGGTATAATAATCATGGAATATAGTGTGATCATACAGTGTGGTGGGACTCCAGTTAAAGAAAAAATCTGCTCTGGATTTCTCTTGCCAGAAGAGAGCTTTGCTGGGCAATAGAGCGCATTAGACTTAAAGGGAAACACCTGTGAGTACCTCCTTCTATGCTTAACTGAGACTTTTCTTAACTACATCAGGAAACTGAATCTAGGTCAAAGGTCAAAAAGTCAGGTTGAATAAAAATAGGCTAAAGTCTCCATGAATAGTTAAAAACTCAAGCCCTTTAACCACACCTTAAGGCTCTAGTTTATTTCAGTCCTGAATTAATTAGGCAAGTACATAGTATTTAAGACTAGACATTGCATTGTTTCACAGATGGAAATATGTGAAACCCCAAAGTTGCTAAGTCCATTTTTGTAAATGTACAAAGAGAAGGATGTCTTTCTGTGCAAGTTATGAGGAAAGAATACAGTCCCTTATGGAAACATGTTTTGTATCCTTGGAGTTAGAGTGTTATGATTATTTCATGGGGTTCCCAATAGTAAGCATTTTAACAACAAGCAAGTTAAAAGGTAGTTTTTCACTTCTTATCCCAGAAACATATTGCCCAGTGGTAATCAGTGCACTAATTGGAGAATGGGAAAGTCACCTAAAAATCTATGATGATGCTAACATACTTAAGACCTCCACAATATCTGTGTAACATCACTCTAGATAAGAGTTTGGCAAAGCAAATATAAGTATAATTTTACTGGAAAGGAAAGAAAATTAATTAATTAATCAAGCTTTTTCCTTCATGTGAAAACCAACAGGTGGAAGATGGGTCCACCCATTCAAATAGTTTGAAATATTACTTATCGAGTCTAATGCCACACTCTCTTCTCATTTATTTATTTATTTATTTTGAAGTATTACAACACTTTCACAAAAAGATTGCCAAATTGTCTTTGAAGCAAGCTGAATGAAAACCTTAGATGTTCCCAGTGATGTTAAAGAGAAAACACATGCATGCAATTTACAAGACTCTGTGCATAATAAATGATGGAATGTTGTGAGAACAACTATGTCAGTTTGGAGAACAAAGCATAGTAGCACTCTAGCAAAGTCTGAAACCTGCTTTGGAGTTAACTTGTCAAAAGATCTCTCAGGGATCATTAGGCTTAAGGTGAAAAAATTACATGCTACCTTTTTCTGGGCTTAATTGGAGGCTGCCTCCTAATTACCTCAGGAAGCTGATCTACATCAAATTTTAAAAACTCAGGAGTAGATATAGGTTCAAGGCTTCATGAAATTATTAAAAACGCATGCTCTTTACTAACTACAGCGTAAACATCAAGATAATTTCACTCCTGGAATTAATTTAGAGAAGCCCAAATAAGTGAAGACTACACATTGAATTGTTTAAGTAATTGAAATATTTGAATCCCCAAACAACGTTGCTGGGTCAGTTTTTGTAAAAGTGCAAACACAATTTTTCTCCCCAGGGAAGTTATGAGGAGAGAACACAGTTCTTTATGGAAACTTGGTTTGTATACTGATGAATAGAATTTTCAAATTATTTCATGGGGTTCCAAAAGGAAGCACTTTTGCAACATGTAACTTAAAATGTAGTTTTTCTCTTACTTTCCCAGAGACATGTTGCTCAGTAGTAAACAGTGCATGCACTGAAATATGACAAAGTTGCATACAAACCTATGTTGATGCTAATAATCTGCAGGCCTCCAAATTATCTGTGTAACTTCACTCAGGAAAGAGATTGGCATAGCAAATATTTGAATTTCTTAAAAGCATGGCAAAAATAAATAAATAAGCTAACCAGCTTTTACCTCCATTTGTCACCAACAAATGGCAGATAGATTAATCCATTCAAACAATTTGCTGTATAAGCAAATGAGTCTAACACCACACACTTTTTCATTTATTTATTTAACTATTTATGTATCTGGAAGTAAGTAAATTACTTTTACTGATAGATGGATCCACACATTTAAACAGCTTGAAGTATAACCTATTGAGTCTAAAACCATACTATTTATTTATTTATTTGGAGAAAATACAACACTTTAACAAACAAAGGAGATTGTCCGTTTGCCTGTGAAGCAAGCTGTAAGAAAAACTTAGATGCTTCCAGTGACGTTAAAGAGAAAATTCAAACGTGCAGGTTGTAAGTTTTTATGCATAAAAAATATTGGAATGCTGTGTGATCAATTGTGCTAGTTCAGAGAACAAAGCATAGTGGGACTCCAGCAAAGTCTGAAACCTGCTCTGGTGTTCCCTAGTCACAAGAAAGCTTTGATGAGCAACAAGTATCATTAGGCTTAAGGAGAAACACCTGCATACTACCTAGTTCTGTGTTTAATTGGGGACTGCTTCCTAATTATCTCAAGAGGTTGATCTAGGTCAAAGGTTAAAAATTCAGAAGGAGAGGAGATAGGCTCAATGCTTCATGAGGAAATAAAAACTCATGCCATTTACTTTAACTGCAGCTTAAAGCTCAAGAAAATTTCACTCCTGAAATTAATTTAGGCAAGCCCAAATAATTGAAGAGTACACATTGCATTGTTAAAGTAACTGAAATATGTGAAATCTCAAACAGTGTTGCTATGTCAATTTTTGTAAAAATACAAAAAAAAAAATCCTTCTCCATATGGAAGCTCTTAGGAGAGAACACAGACCCTTATGGAAACATGGTTTGTGTCTTGGGGAATAGAATGTTCAAGTTATTTCATGGGATTCACAAAAGAAAGCACTTTTAGAAACATGTAATTTAAAACATAGGTTTACTCTTCCTTTCCCAGAGATGTGTTGCCCTGTGGTAAACAGCACTTTCATTGGAATGTGGCAAAGTTCCATGCACACCTACATTGAGAAAAATCCGCACACAACCTCCACATTATTTGTGTAGCTTAACTCTACATAATACTTTGGCATAGCAGATATTCAGATTTCTTTACATCATAGCAGGACAAAGATGAATAAACTAACCAGGTTTTTCCTTCATTTGTCATCAAGTGGCAGTTGGATCCACCCATTCAGTTTGCCATATAAACAAATGATTCTAACGCCACATTCTTTTTTCTTTTTATTTATTTATGTATTTGGAAGTAAGTAAATTACTTCTACAAAGAAAGGAGCTTACCAAAGTACCTTGGAAGAAAGCTGAAATAAAACCTTACATGTTCCCAGAGATATTGAATAGAAACATAAATGTGCATGTTGGAAGTCTTTTGGCATAATACATAATGGAATGTCTTTTGATAATTGGTGGCAGATCAGAGAACAAAGCATGGTTGGACTCAGGCAAAGCATAAAATATGCTCTTGAGTTCTCGTGCCACAAATGCACTACACTAGACAATTGAGCACATTAGGCTTAAGGAGAAACAACTGTGTGTTACATACTTCTTGGATTAGTTGCAGACTGTTTCCTAATACCTCAGGAGGCTGAATCTAGGTCAAAGGTGAAAAAGACAGAAGAAACAAATATTGGCTCAAGGCTCCATGAAGAGTTAAAAACTCATGCCCTACACTCAAACTGTAGCTTAAGAACTTAGATTATTTCCCTCATGGCAATAATTTTGGCAAACCCATAGTATTTATGACTACACATGGCATGGATTCACGGATGGAAATATATGAAATGCCAAACAGAGTTGTTAGGTCAATTTTTTAAAAGTACCAAGGAGAGTTCCTTCTTCTAGAAAAGCTGTCAGGAGTTGAAGAGAGCCCCTATGGAAACATGGTTTGTATAGTAGAGTGCTCCGCTGGCAATACATATCATTAGTATTAAGGAGAGACACCTGTGTGCTAACTACTTCTGGGCTTAATTAGAGGTGGATTCCTAATTCCTTCAGGAGGCTGAATCTTGGTCAAAGGGGAAAAACTCTGCAGGAATGAAAATAGTCTGGTCAAGAAGATATCAGAGTTTCTTTAAAGCATAGCCAAAAAAACTAACCAGATTTTCCTGCATTTGCCACTGACAGGATGGATCAACCCATTGAAACAGTCTGAAGTACAGCCTCCTGAGTCTAACACTACACTCATTTTTTCATTACCTATGTATATATCTATTTATGTATTAGGCAGTGAGTACAACACTTTAACAAAGAATAGAGATTGCCAAATTGCCTTTGATCGAAGTTGGAATAAAACCTTAGATGTTCCCAGTGGTATTAAAGAGAAATCACAAACGTGCAGGTTGCAAGACTGCATAATAAATGACAGAATGTTGTGGATCAATTGTGTCAGTTCAAAGACCAAAGCTTAGTGGGACACCAGGAATGTCTGAAACCTGCTGGAGCTCCCTTGTCAGAAGAGTGTTTCACTGGGAAATAGAGATAATTAGGCTTTAGGAGAAGCACCTGTGTGCTATTTATTTCTGGGCTTTATTGGAGGCTGCTTCCTAATTACCTCAGGTAATAATCATGGAGTATGGTGTGATGGTTTTCATCAGCTCAGGGAATGCAGCATGGTGGGACCCCAACTAAGTAAAAAAATAAATGAATAACCTGCTCTGGATTTCTCTTGCCAAAAGAGAGATTAGCTGAGCAATACAGATCATTAGTCTTAAGGGGAAACACCTTCTTCTGTGCTTAATAGGAGGCTCTTTACTAATTACCTCATAAGCCAAATCTAGGTCAAAGTTCAAAGTGTCTTGATGAATGAAGATAGGCTGAAGTCTCCATGAATAGTTAAAAACTCAAGCCTTTTAACTACAGTTTATGACTCTAGTTTATTTCTTTTCTGAATTAAATTAGGAAAACCCATAGTATTTAAGACTACACATTGCATTTCAGAGATCGAAATATGTGAAATTCCAAAGCAAATCACTAAGTTCATTTTTGCAAAAGTACAAAGAGAAGACCTTATTTCTATGCAAGTTATGAGAAAAGAACACTGTCCCTTATGGAAACATGCTTTGTATCCTTGGGACTAGAGAGATATGATTATTTCATGGGCTTCACTATAGGAAGCAATTTTAACAAGCAAGTTAAAATGTAGTTTTTCTCCCCTTCTCCCAGAAGTGTGTTGCCCAATGGTAATCAGTGCATTCATTGGCGAATAGGAAAGTCACCTACAAACCTATGTTGATGCTAAGTTTTCTTCATTTGAAAACTGACAGGTAGCAGATGGATTCACCCATTCAAACAGATTGATGTATAACCTATTGTATATAGCACCACACTCCTTTTTCTTTTATTGATTGATTGATTCATTTATTTATATATATTTTTGGAAGTAGTACAACACTTTATCAAAGAAAGGAGTTTACTAAATTGTCTTTGAAACAAGCTGAAAGAAAACCTTAGATGTTACCAGTTAAGTTAAAGCGAAATCACAGAATTGCAGGTTGCAAGACTCTATGCATAATAAACAACATGATGTTGTGTGATCAATTGTCAGTTCAGAGAACAAAGCATGATGGGACACCAGCAAAGTCTGAAACCTGCTTTAGAGTTCCCTTGTCAGAAGAGTGTTTCACTGGGCAACAGGTATCATTAGACTTAAGAGGAAACACCTGAATGCTATTTATTTCTGGGCTTAATTGGAGGCTGCTTCCTAATTACCTCAGGAGGCTGATCTAGGTCAAAGAGTAAAAAAAGTTCAGGAGAGGAGATAGGCTCAAGGCTTCATGAAGAGTTAAAAACTCATTCCCTTTACTCTAACTACAGCTTGAAGCCCAAGATAATTTCACTCTGGAACTAATTTAGGCACGCCCAAATAATTAAGACTACACATTGCATTGTTTAAGGAATTGAAATATGTGAAACCACAAACAACTTTGTTAGGTCAGTTTTTGTAAAAGTACAAAAAAAAAAATCCTTCTCCCCAGGAAAGCTATAAGGAGAGAACACAGTCCCTTATAGAAGCATGGTTTGTATCCTGGGGAATAGAATGTTCAAATTATTTCATGGGTTTCACCAAAGGAAGCACTTTTAGCAATGTGTAATTGAAAATGTAGATTTTCCCTTTCTTTCCCAGAGACATGTTGCCCAGTGGTAAACAGTATATTCATCAGAACATGACAAAACTACATACTCACCTATATTGATGATAAACAGTAGAATAACTCTAACTTGTCTGTGCAGCTTTACTCCAGGTAAGAGTTTGGTATTGCAAATATTCAGATTTCTTTAAAGTATGGCAAGAAAAAGAAAACCAGGTTTTCCTTCATTTGGCATGAAAAAGTGACAGATGCATCTACCCAAACACTTTGCCATATAAACAAATGAGCCTAACAACACACACTTTATTTATCTATTTAACTATGTTTTTGAAAGTTATGAATTACTTTTACACAGAAAGAATATTGCCAAATTGCCTTTGATGAAAGCTGAAAGAAAGCCTTAGATGTTCCCAGAGTCATTAATGAGAAAACATAAATGTGCATGTTGGAACTCTTTTGACATAATACATAACAGAATGTGGTGTGATAATTGGTGCCAGTTCAGAGAACAAAGCATAGCTGAACTCAAAGTCTAAAACATAGTCTTGATTTCCCTTGCACAAAACGACTACAGTAGGCAATTGAGTTCATTAGGTTTAAGGAGATATACTTGCATGTTACATACTTCTGGGCTTCATTGGAGGCTGTTTCCTAATACCTCAGGAGGCTGAATCTAGGTCAAAGGTGAAAAAGACAGAAGGAACAAAGATTGGCTCAAGGCTCCATGAAGAGTTAAAAAACTCATGTCCTATACTCAAACTGCAGCTTTAGGACTTAGATTATTCCCCTCATGGAATTAATTTAGGCAAACACATAGTGTTTATGACACCATATTGTATTGTTTCATGGATGGAAATATGTGAAACCCCAAACAAGTTACTAGGTCAATTTTTTTAAATACAAAGGAAAGTTCCTTCTCCTAGAAAAGCTGTGAGGAGAGAAGAGAGTCCCTTATGGAAACGTGATTTGTATACTAGAGTGCTCCACTGGTAATATATATATTTAGTATTAAGAAAAAACACCCATGTGCTAACTACTGGACTTAATTGGAGGCTATTTCCTAAATGTTTCAGGAGCCTGAATCTTGGTAAATATGTAAAACTCTGCATTGATGAAAACAGTTTGGTCAAAAAGATATCAGATTTTTTTTAAAAGCATAGCCAAAAAATACATAAATGAGCTAACCAGATTTTCCTGCATTTTCCACTGACAAGATGGATCAACCCATTAAAACAGTTTGAATTACAGTCTACTGAGCCAAGCACCATACTAATTTTTCCCTTGCCTATTAATTTATCTATTTATATGTTTGGCAGTAAATACAACACTTTCACAAAGAATGGAGACTGCCAAATTGCCTTTGACAGAAGCTTGAATAAAACCTTAGATGTTCCCAATGGTGTTTAAGAGAAAACACAAACATGCATGTTGGCAGACTCTAGGTGTAATAATCATGGAATATGGTGTGATCATTTATGTCAGCTCAGGGAATACAGCGAAGTGGGGCTCCAGCAAAGTCAAAAAACCTACTTTGGATTTCTCTTGCCAGAAGAATGCTTTGCTGGGCAATAGAGATCATTAGGCTTAAGAGGAAACAACTGCACGCTACCCTTTTCTGTGCTTAATTTGAGGCTATCTCCTAATTATCTAAGGAAACTGAATCTAGCTCAAAGGTCAGTCAGGATGAACAAAGATAGGCTGAAGGCTCCATGAACAGTTAAAAACTCAATCCCTTTAACTGCAACTTAAGGCTGTGGATTATTTCATTTTTCAATTAAATTAGGCAAGCCCATAGTATTTAAGACTACACATTACATTGTTTCAGAGATTGAAACATGTGAAACCCCAAAATCGCTAAGTCCATTTTTGTAAAAGGACAAAGAGAAGATTCTTCTTTTTATGCAAGTTATGAGGACAGAATACAGTCCCTTATATAAACATGCTTTGTATCCTTGGGGCTAGGGTGTTATTATTTCTTGGGGTTCACAACAGGAAGTTTATCCCTGTCATATGGCCCTTATAAGTTGTTCTTTCCTTTAGCTTTTGCATTACTATAAATGTGTTTTTTCATTTTTGAGAGTGACTTATGTTCTGTTGGGCCTGTGTTTACCTGTACTATTGTGAAGTGTACGGTCATTCTTTGTTTCTTCTTCTGTGCTTAATACCTTCTTAAGCATCTCCTGTAGAACTGATCTGAAAGCAGCATATTCTCCTAGGGATTGGACATCTGAGAAGGATTTTAATTCACCATTGCTAATGAAGCTTAGCTTGGCTGGGTAGGAAATTCTTGATTGAAATTGTTTATCTTTGAGAACATTAAAGATTGGAGTCCAGTCCCTTCTGGCCTGTAGTGTTTCTATAGATAAGTCTGGAGCAATTCTGGTTGGTGTTCCCTGGTAGGTAGTCTGACCTTTTTCTCCCACTTCCTTTAGGATTTTTTCTTTTTACCTAGTGTGTATAGGCAAATTACTATGTGTCTAGGGGTTAGTCTTCTAATAAGATGTGATGCAGGGCTTCTCTGAATGTCTTATGTTTGTATAGTCACCTCTTCTGCAAGATGAGGAAAGTTTTCTTAGATGTCTTCATGAAATATTTGTTCCAATGTGTTTTTCATTCCTCTTTCTGCTTCAGGGATACTGATCTAGGTGTAGGTTTGGTGTCTTGATAAAATCACACATCTCATGGAGAGTTTCTTCTTTCTTCTTGAATTTTTTTCTATGTTTTTAACAATTGAGTTAATTTCATATTTTGGTCTTCAAACTCTGAAATTCATCTGCTTGTTCACTTCTTCTTCCTATGCTTGTCAGTTTGTTATTTATTTCTTGGGTGGAGTTCTTTATTTCCATTCTTTCTGAATATGCTTTCCTGAGACTGTCTAAATCCATTGCAATTTAATTTAATTTTAGCCTTTGATTTTTTTAATTGTATTTTTTTTTTTTGAGTTGGAGTCTCACTCTGTCACCCAAACTGGAGTGCAGTGGCTGCTCCCGGCCACCGCAGCCTCAACCTACTGGGCTCCGGTGATCTTCCACCTCAGCCTTCCAAGTAGCTGGAACTACAGGTGCGTGCTACCGTACCCAGCTAATTTTTGATTTATTGTAGAGATGAGGTCTCACCAAGTTGCCCAGGTGGGTCTCGAACCCACGGCCTCAGGCAATCCACTCACCTCAGCCTCCCAAAGTGCGGGATTACAGGCTGAGCCACCGAGCCTGGCTTAATTGTATTTTTTTTTAATTTTTTATTATAAAGATGTGGGGTACAATTCAGGATTAGGTATATAAACATTGATCCTACAGGTACCCTTGTTGATGAGGTATGCCCCTCCCTCCCCTAGCAGTTTCCTTCAACTGCAAATCCCACCCCCCCGACAGTTTCCCACTACTGCCAATCGCTTTCTTATAGCATTATAATTGTCAGCTTATGAGTGAGAACATATGGAACTCTGTTCTTTGTTTCTGTGATAAATCACTGAGTATGATCGACTCCAAATCCATCCAAGTCTGTTGCTGTTTGTTTTATTAATGATGGCCATTCTTATAGGGGTTAGGTGGCATCTCAATGTGGTTTTGATTTGCATTTCTCTGATGATGAGTGAGGCTGAACACTTTGTCATGTGTCTGTTGGCTGCCTGTATATCTTCTTTTAAGAAGTGTCTATTCATGTCTTTTGCCCACTTTTTAAAGGGACTGTTTTTGATTTTTTATTCATTCTATCCAGGCATTCTCTGATCTCTGTGAGTACCTTTTGTGTGCAGTCATTCTGGGAGATTTCTGTTGTTTGTACTCCTATATCTTCTTTTTTCAGGCATTGTCTCTTTGGGACCATGGGAGTTACCAACGATTTTTCATTGGTTTTTCCTCACTTGTGGCAGTGCTCTTGTCTTTCCCTTTCATGCTGTTGCTCAGCAAGAAACATAGAAGCAATCACTTCTGTTGTTTTCT
>CAUYQG010234252.1:0-12104 GCA_963574415.1 Tarsius wallacei | reverse complement strand
AGCCGGGCTCGGTGGCTCAGCCTGTAATCCTGCGCTTTGGGAGGCTGAGGTGAGTGGATTGCCTGAGCCTGCGGGTTCGAGACCTGCCTGGGCAACTTGGCGAGACCTCATCTCTACAATAAATCAAAAAATTAGCCGGGCGTGGTAGCACGCGCCTGTAGTTTCAGCTACGTGGAAGGCTGAGGCGGAAGGATCGCCGGAGCCCAGCAGGTCGAGGCTGCGGTGGCTGGGAGCGGCCACTGCACTCCGGCCTGGGTGACAGAGTGAGACTCCTACTCAAAAAAAATAAAATAAAATAAAATAAAAAAATTTCAAGGTGCATGTTTTCTACCATTTAGACATAATTATTAAAATTTAACTTGATATGAGCTTGAGCTTTATTTTTTAAAACCCTAATGCATGACTAGTTTGTTTGTTTGTTTGTTAGTTTTTTGAGTAGGAGACTCACTCCGTCGCCCAGGCTGGAGTGCAGTGGCGCATTGCTGTTGGCCACCGCAGCCTCGACCTGCTGGGCTCCGGCGATCCTTCTGCCCCAGCCTTCCAAGTAGCTGGAACTACAGGCACGTACCACCATGTCCGGCTAATTTTTTGATGTATTGTAGAGATGAGATCTCACCAAGTTGCTCAGGCTGGTTTCGAACCTGCGGGCTCAGGGAATCCTCTCACCTTGGCCTCCCAAAGTGCTGGGATTATAGGCATGAGCCCCTGCACCTGACCTGACTAGTTTTTTAAAAATAAAATTTGTTAACAAGAGTTCTATGTAACTAATAATTTCATATTATAATACTTATATTTTTCTCATATAACCAGCAGGAAACATTACCTATCAGAAATGCTAAAACTGACAATGTTCTTGATTGTTAGGATTTCTATTTTTTTTCTTCTTGTTTGTGTTGATAGTAGAATATCCATACACACACACACACACACACACACACACACACACACACATACATACATATATATACACATATATATAATGAGGGGGAACCCCAAAAAAACCATATAAAGCATATTTATCCTTACATGTGTAACCCTCAGTCACCTTCAAAGTCCTTTCTGTTTGATGCAACACCCCTACTGAGACACTTTTTCCACTGCTCAAAACAGTTTTGAACTCGTCAATTTTGATGCCTTCCAGTGCTTCTGCTGTCTTTTGTTTTCTCTCTTCCACATCTGCAAAATGTTTCCCTTTGAGGACGATTTTCATCTGGGGAAACGAAAAATGTTCAGGGCAAGATCAGGTGAATAGGGAGAGTGGGGCATGGGGGCCATGCTGTTTTTGGTCAAAAAAGACTCCAGCTCAAAAAAAAAAAAACAAAAACCCACAAAAACTGCTGAGCACTCAGCGTGGTGTAGGCAGGTTGTTCATGTAAATCACCCATCATGCAATGGGCCAACACATTGAAAGGATCTCCAAAAAAAAAAAAAAATTCACTGAAGCCAAATGCAGCCTCTCACAACACCAGCTGCTGGTCCACTGATGCCAATGGGTTCCTAGAACCCTTACCTAGTGGGGGAAGGCTGTGTTACAAGGTGCCCACCCTCCAAAAGATAACTCCTATTTTGGGGGGGATCCCCCTCATATAAATATATATAAATATAAATAAATAAATACGTGTGTGTGTGTGTTTTTTTTTGAGTTGGGACCTTGTTCTGTCATCCAGGCTGGAGTGTCATGGCATGATCATGGCTCACCACAGCCTCGGCCTCTTGGACTCTGGCAATCCTCCCGCCTCACCCCTTCCCACCCCCCAGCTGGGACTACAGATGTATGCCACCATACCCAGCTAATTTTTCTGGTATTTTGTAGAGACAAGGTCTTGCTATGTTGCCCAGACTGGTCTTGAACTCCTGGGCTCAAGCAATCCTCCTGCCTTGGCCTCCCAAATTGCTGGATTACAGGTGTGAGCCACTGGACCTAGCCCAACTAGACATGTTTTTAGCAGAAGCAGCCAAGAGGCGGTTCGACCAAAGTCTCTATTCCCTACCCATCTTGAGGTTTGGTAGAAAACAGGGTAGTATTGGAATTGATAATGAATTACAAGCTAAAACTACAAGCTAAGAAAGATCAGCTGCTCTGCTGTCTCTCCTCCTCTCCTTTCTCTGTTCCATCACCTCCATTCGTGCCCACCGTGACTCAGATAAGCTCACCTCAGACCCAGGAAAATTTGGAGATAGCTCTCTACTGTCCTACGACAAACTCAGGAAAGCACAGCTCCTTTCATTGCATAGAGGATATTCAATTATGCGTAAACAAACAGTTTATTATTTGACCTTAATGCCATCTCATCGTGAAGACCTGTGTGTTTCATTCTCAAAAGAACTCTTCTAGGGTACAAGCAAAACTCTAGAATTCCGGGATACAGCCTGACCTGCCTAATTCTGGGAAAGTGGTCCCTGGAAGATGTTGGGAGCTTGGTGTGTGAGAACATCAACACAAAGTTTGAGGAAAAGCAAGAGGTGGCTTTTGTCTCTTCCTTGTCCTTGCTGTCTAGCTGAGGCGGAATCAGGGTAACAACACTCACTGTTCTATCAGAAAACTGTGCAAATGAGTGACAATGTCTCAACATATCTGGACTGCTACTGAAACCTAATTACCGGGAACCAGAGAGCGTCAGAGAACACGCACACCCTGCGGATATGTACTTAACACAGGCACTGATGGGACAGGCTACTTAATTCCCCCAATGGGGATCCTTTGGCTTCTCCCCTCCTCATCTTTTACATTCTTCTTTTTTCACAGCTTTGTTAATTTAGGTTAAGTGGTTTGGTTGTCATGGAAACCGGTATTCCTCTCAGGCTGATTGTGTCAAAGCCATCATTAATCTGTTTTCTCAACTGCCTCATCCTCATCGGTCTAATTGCGGCCCCTTCCTTCCCCCCTTTGGATGACATCATTCTGGACATTTCTAGGACACCATATGGGAGAAAATACACCAGCATGATGTATTTTCTAGTCAAGTTCCATATTGCTACGTTAATGGTCATATTCCCACCCCAAAGAAGTGAGGTGGCTCCCCCAGATGGGGGCCATAACATCCTCACAGATGAGGTTGGAAGTCCTTAATTTAGTATGCCGGCCTCAGAGGCAGTTAGTGTCCCCAATAAAGGAGACTCTGGATGTCTGCCTCTCCCTTCTCCTTTCTGGAGCTTTCTTTTTTAGAAAACAGATTCTAAACAACTGGTTTTGATGTTCTGGGAACCATGATCTTTGAAAGAGTAAAGAACCTACCTTGTTGGGATGGAAAGGAAGAAGGATAGTTCAGGTAGCAGTAAGGCCACCCCCCACCCCTCCTGAGATGGTCTTGAACCTGGAAGACAGCCTATAGAACTCAGTGTGTTGTCTATTTCTCTCAGAAAACACTCCTGGTGTAAAATGCTATGTTCTTTGCGTCCTTTGGCCTTGGTGTCCAAGGAAAATGTGATTTATCTGTGGCAACTTGACCCCCGCAGCTCTGATCCGTGGAAAACTTCTAGCTTAGGTAGTTTTATACACCTCCATCCTCATGCAAAGTTTCTAAATTCCCTGTCCACTATGATGATGAGCATACGGGCATCAGGAACATTTTGGCTTGGGGATGGGGGTGGGCTGTAGCGACTGAGGCCAGACTAATGGGCTGTAGCGACTGAGGCCAATTCAGCACATGATCCATCCACTCTGCTTCCTGGTCCTTGTGATGGAAGAATTTTGAGAATTGTTGGCCTTACCACCTTCCTCTTGGGAAAGCCAAGTCTCATATTTTCCCTATTTTGCTATTGTGTTTATGGGGTGGTGCTGAAAAGCTTGGAAATAATGTTTACTCGAATGTGGTCACATCTCATTTGTACATAAAGTATGTATTAGAATGAAGTTTTCCTGATTTCATAACAGCAGGTGCAATTATATTTCTTACTTTTTTTTAAGGTTCCTATCCTTATCACTATTCCTTGGGCAGGATTCATTGTTTCTTCTTCTGTTATCTGATATTTATTACATACAGCATGCACACCATTTGATGTTAGTTAAACTTAATGTTAGTTAAATAGTTAATTTGAAAGTATGTCTCTTTAGTCTATAATACTGAGTGATCTGTCACAGAAACAAAGAACTGAGTACCGCATGTTCTCACTCATAAGCAGACCCTGAACAAGAAAGGGATTGGCAGTAGTGGCAAACTGCCAGGGGAGGGGGGCACACCTCATCCATAAGGGTACCTAATTAATCTCAAACCAGGTGAAGTGGGGACCAAAGTTAGGCCCAAACTTTACCTACGCAATGACCATTTGTATACCTAATCCTGAATTGTACCCCACATCTTTAAAAATTAAAAAAAGTAAAAAAAAGAATAAGAAGAAAGAAAGCATGTCTCTCTCTTTTTTTTGGAGTCTTACTCTGTTGCCCCGACTGGAGTGCAGTGGCACGCTCCCGGCCACCGCCTCCACGCCTGGTTAGTTTTTGATTTATTGTAGAGATGAGGTCTCGCCAAGTTGCCTGGGCAGGTCTCGAACCCACGGGCTCATGCAATCCACCCACCTCGCCTCCCAAAGCGCTGGGATTACAGGCTGAGCTGTAATCCCAGCCTGAAAGTATGTCTCTTTAAAGCAAATTAGTTAACCACATTTCTCATCCTTCTGCCCAGCAGAGTGCCTGACACTCTGATTTAGTCAAAATATTTGTTGGGTAAATAAATGTTGACTCAGGACTTAAACAATTTGGATTTATGGTCAAATTGGTTTACAATTGGAGAAAGCACCCCTTGGTCCTGATGATCAGCAAGGGTGATAGAACAGATTCGATTTAATGTGTTAATTCTCTAAGAAGCTTTTCTGCCATAGGCCAAAGGAATGAAGCAATGCATTCATTGCTACACAAAGCTACACAAGCAAGCTGAACTTCTGCAATTTTAAGTTAAACAGATTTAGTGACATCAAATTGGATTTGGAGTGTGAGAGAGGGCCTAGAAATGATTCCTAGCTTGCTGGCTCAGGTTCCTGGGAGGAAGTTAGCAATACAGGGGGTGAGCAGGGTGGCAGGGTACGTGGGGGAAGGAATATGTCAAGTTGACTCCAAGCTAGCACCTGTGCAGAATTGAATGGGGCCTTTCTGAGTAAAAGATGAAGGAATCCTTGGGTTATGTTTTTCTCAGATGGCCAAGTCTTTAATAAAAACAGGTAGAAGCAAAGTATCGAACACCTTGCAGTTTCAAGCACAGAGTCTTCTCTATCAGGGCTGTTGAGCATTGCAGATAATACGGAAAATAAGAAAAAGAGTGCTTAAACATTAGTGCAGTGTGAAAAGCAAAATCCAGATTTGTGAAGAAAGCTTTATAGTTTAATTTCGAGTAAGCAAGCCTCTTTTGGTGTCTAGGAAATCATTCATCTTTTCTCTGTGACTTTATTTCATTCTGAGCCCCACCATCTGTCTTCCTCGATACTGAACCGCCTGTCTTTCCTTCATGTGTCATGGTCTTTGTATGTTTATTCCACTCCTTTCTCCTGGCTGGCTTCAAGTCTTCATAGATAGATCCCGCCTCTTCAAAATTTCATCTTACACATGGTCCACTTTGGCTACCCACCTACTTCATGGGATCCTTCCACCTACAACCCCCTAAATAAGTGATACTTATTTTTGGTAGTCCCAATTTCAGAATCCTTAGGAGAGAATGCTTATTGTCCATTTCATTTTAAGAGTCGTGGTGCAGGGGTCCAGGGCAGGGTTACCTGGCTCACCACCCACTTATCAGGTGTGTGGGTGAGGGACGCCACAGAACCAACTCAAAAACATCACTTAGAGACGTGCCACGCCCATTGCAATCAAAATAATCGAATAGTTCCCTAGCTACTTCCCCTGTAGAAATAAGGATTCATATCAGAATAGTTCTTTTGTCATAGTTTTTAATATGGTGAGCAACGTAAGCATTGAATTGGAAGTCGATAAGTCTTACCATTTCTGAGGTCATGTAATACCTTTATGTTTTCTTTTTTTTTTAATATTTAATTTTATTTTAAAGATGTGGGGTACAATTCAGGATTAGGTATACAATCATACAGGTAAGGTTTGAACCCACTTTGCCTGGTTTGAGATCAGGGACCCTTATCGATGTTGTGCCCTGCCCCCCCCCACCCCGGCAGTATCCCGCTACTGCCAATCCCTTTCTTACAGTGTCATGAATAGCTTGACATTTTCACCAAATATTCATTGCATAAAACCCAGGCTTTCTATCCTGCCTTAAGGAGGTGCAGTAGGACGTAGAAGCCACCAGATGTCACTGTTGCAGGTCACATTCCAAATTCCCAACTTGAATCTGATACTGTCAGTGCAATTATTTTAACAACAGTTGACAGGTTCCAAGAAGTCATCTAGACTGTCCTTCCTGTCAGGAAGCCCCCGTAAACAAGTGACTCGTGTGGTTTACCGTTAATGTTCTTAGGATAAAAAGAGCAAGGTTTATAAAAACACCCGTTTCTGTGGGCGACTTGTAGGACAGTCCCCAGATCAAGCTTGGCCCCAAGGTCTCTTAAACGCTGAACATCTGTGAATCTGTGATTCTAAGACTAATAGAAATCATCTCTGCCCACCCCTCAACATTTGTGTGATTTTGCTAAGTTCAAATTATTTTAGTAGATGGTATAGTATATATTCAAAATAGCAGAATCCCCAGGAGTGAAAACCGTTAAGAATCCATTCCATCGGGGACAGAGATTTGCTCTGTACTTGGATAATCTCCCTTGGCTAAGAAAATTAAATGGCCAAGGGCTGAAAAAAGGCAACCCATCTACTTCATGGGATCCTTCCACCTTCACCCGTCTAGATAAATGACACTTATTTTTGATAGTCCCGATTTCAGAATTCTTAGGAGAGAATGCGTATTGCTCATTTCATTTTAAGAGTCGTGGTGCAGGGGTACAGGGCAGGCTTACCTGGCTCTCCACCCACTTCCCAGGTGTGTGGGTCCCTTGCTGGCCAGCTTCTCCTGCAGGAATACCACCTCTCAGATGGTGTGAATTGAACTCCGCTCTGAGATCGTTGTGTTAACGTGGAAGGTGGTGCGTTTATTATTTGTGGTTTCACACACTTTTTCGCCGTGTATTCCTTCTTGGGTCATCTTTTTATTTTTTCCTCTTCCTTCCTTTTCTCATTTAGCCTCGTGCCCTCTTTCCCCCTTGCCTCATGATCCTTCATCTTTGCCTGTCATTCCCAGTCGTTTGGAAGGCATTTCTTAGCGCCATCAGTGACAATCGGCATTCAAGAAGTGAAGATTCTGGAACCCGGTTTCTTCCCTCGTTTCCTCTCCTTCTAATCTTCTAGATTACAAACAGAAAAAGAGGCTGGATGTCGTGGCTCACATCTGTAATCCCAGCGCTTTGGGAGGCCAAGGCGGGAAGATCGCTGGAGCCCAGGAGTTCAAGACCAACCGAAGAAAAATAGTGACGCTCCATAGCTAAAATAAAAAAAATTAGCTGGGCACGATGGCACGTGCCTGTAGTCCTAGCTACTGGTGAGGCTGAGGCAGAAGGATCACCTGAGCCCAGGAGGTGGAGGCTGTGGTGTGCTGTGATCACGCCACTGCAAACCAGTCTGGGCGACAGTGAGACTCTGATTCAAACAACCACAAAAACAGAAGAGTCCCAGCTACTAAAAATGAATGACATTAAGGACAAAGTGGAGCCTGAGGAATACCACTGGGGACATGGGCGGGCAGGCGTGGCTGACCTGGGCCCGCGCTTCCTACAGGGGGTTCAGTAAAATGTTACATCCCAAAAAGTATCATGAAGAAACAGAGCCACGCAAAAGTGGATGAGAACTGCCACAACCCATAAGCTCTTTGGGGAGGTCTGCGATGTATTCACGGCTGCCAGGTTCCTAGTTCGTGTTCCAGCAGAGAAGTTGGTGTCACTTTTCTTACCCCAGCATTCCCCACTCTCATGTGACCACAGACCCCATAGAATGCCATCGTTGACTGGGCACATAACCTAGTGACCTGCAGATCTGACGTTCTTTGGGAGTAGACTTTGGGGACTGGTTCCAACCAGGGGAGCTTTGTAAATCCACTTTCACCAAGGAGAAAACTTGATTGCTTCTTCTAGAATGGTCTCAGGCTTTGATTGTTGTATTCTGAGATGTCATATTTAAAGCAAATAGGACAACATAGAGGGGATATAACTTTTCTATGTTGTCATTTACATTAAACACATGCTGGATTACTGACATTAAAAGACTTTCTTCTCTTTGGAGGATTTCTTTTCTTTTCTTTTTTTTTTTTTTGAGTTGGAGTCTCACTCTGTTGCCCAGGCTGGAGTACAGTGGCACCCCGCGGCCACCCCAGCTTCAACCTGCTGGGCTCCGGCGATCCTTCCACCTCAGTCGTCCAAGTAGCCAGAACTACAGGTGCGCGCTACCACGCCCGGCTAATTTTTTGATTTATGGTAGAGATGAGGTCTCGCCAAGTTGCCTGGGCTGGTCTCGTACCCACGGGCTCAGGCAATCCACTCGCCTCGGCCTCCCAAAGTGCTGGGATGACAGGCTGACCCACTGAGCCCGGCCTGGAGGGTTTCTTACTGCTTGAAATTGTAACAGCTTTAGATTGTTTACATATTAATGGAGTGCCCATTGTGTACCCAGTCCCGTTCTGAGACTGCAAAGACAGACAAGAAGCCAAGGTCTTGCCAAGTTGCCCAGGCTGGTCTCAAACCGCTGGGCTCAGGCAGTCCTCTTGCCTCCACCTCCCAAAGTGCTGGGATTACAGACGTGAGCCACTACACCCAGCGAAGTCATCCTTTATTCACTTGTCTCTTCTCAAAATATTTGCACCAGTATAAACATTCACAGAAATCAGTTAGACTTAAGTCAAAATGATTCAAATAACTTTTATTTATTTATTTATTTTTGAGTAGGAGTCTCACTCTGTTGCCCAGGCCGGAATGAGGTGGCACAATCACAGTTTGTCATAGCCTCGACCTGCTAGGTTCAGGTGACCCGTCTGCCTCAGCCTTCCAAATAACTGGAACCACACCACAGGCATGCACCACCATGCCCAGCTAAATTTTAGATTTATTGTAGGGATGAGGTCTTGCCAAGTTGCCCAGGCTGGTCTCGAACCCCGGACCTCAGACAATCCTCTCGCCTCTGTCTCCCAAAGTGCTGGGACTAAAGGTACCACCACGGTGCCTAACTGTCTTATACTACCTAACACATACTCTGCTGGATCTGCTATTTAGTAAACGAGATGTTACTTGTGATATGCTTAGCACTGTGTCTAGAATCAGGTAAGCCTTAAATAATAATGGTAGTCATTGTTAGCTGTTCAGTTAAATGCCTTGAGCAGAAGAGAGCACTGTAGATCATTTACACTCTTCAAATGTATCTGTTGCTTACAGGACAGAAAACAAAACTCTGATGGTTTCCAATCTTGTAGTCAAGGTTCACTTGAGAACGTGCAACATCGTACCCCAGAGCCATGGGGAGCACCTCTCCCCAACGTCTTCTTTAAACTCAGGCAACTCATCTGGTTTTTTTTTTGGGAGGGTGGTCACTATGATCATTTCATTTCCTAGGCATCAAAGTCAAGTGGTGATTTGGTTTTATTATTGGGGATATGGACAGCGGAGTGACTCAAGCAGGTCACAAACATTCCTTCACTCTCTCACTTAGACCCATCGCTTCTCTAAGGTCATCGGTGCCATTCTCTTAGGTTTTTACCCGAGTTCAGGATCCAGGTTATGCCGTTTTATAAGTCAACTGCCTTTTTGCCTTCACAGCGGGTATGTTCCCTCATTTGGACGTAGACAAGACAATGAACATAAGCCCCTAGCCTGCCTCTCCCTTGGCTGAGCCCTCAAGTCTCAGATGCAGTGGAGTTTGAGAGTAAGGGCCCTCAGACCATCTCTAGAGGCCTACCCTGGAACAAAGCCTCCCATGCCGGTCCACTCTGATAATGAACCACAGCACACACCTGGGAACTAGGGAATCCTGGTGTTTTAGGAGCTGACCCTCCATATTAGCCTTGTTGGAATCCCACAAAGGCAACCGTTATTTCCTTATTACTATTTGAAATAGCAAAAAAAGGGGGAAAAAATTCTTTTATGTACAATACCGGGTATAGTAAATTATATGTGCATACAATAGATAGTATGCAATTATTGAAAATAATATAGAATGTTTAACACCAGAAAGATGGCCATCATATTTTAAGTTACTAAAAGTGGGTTCCAAATCACTTTTTAGGTCTAAAGTCAGAGAAGGCCTAATCAATGCTTGTCAAATTGACTTATATAGATTGTCCCTTGAGATGTTATAAGTAACTTCCTAGAAATGATTTCTTCTTTGAGAAGAAATTTTGTAGGACATTGGCAACTTCTTTGTGGATAGACCTATGATTCTACAAAAGGCATCTTCCCACTTGGGATGAAAGCTAATTTTCAATATCAGTTAAAGTTCAGCTCATGGACAGAATAAGCAAATTCTAAGTAGACCTTAAGAAAAATCCTCTTTTGAAGCAGCTCATTGATTTATGAGCCTTATAAATATGACCCCTGGAAGATAGCATGTAGGATTATGGGATTTATTTTTTGTATTTGTTATGAGGATGAAATAGGGTTTTGGACTTATTGAGGCCAGACGCACAGGGAAATTAAATAAGCTCTGTGGATGAAAAGAAATGTTTAAAAAGTGCCCTGCAAGACATACCAGGTAATAAAGCATCAGGGCCAGATGGATACACAGCTGTATTGCACAGAACATTCAGTCATAAATTACTTCTAATTTTAGAAGAGGTTTATAAACATGCTTCAGGAACCAAAGAAACTTCTCCTTGTTCCAATTTCACTGACAAGAAAAAAGAAATGTATTGGCTATAAACTCATTTCATTCTTTCACTAAAAAACCATGACTGTTAGATTTATAAAGCAGTATATTTACCATTATCAAGTGGATGTATTTTATAGAACATTTCTGGAACATAATATTTACCACCTATTTCATATTACAAATATCAGATCCTTGAATATAGATATGGATAAGGCCTTCACTTAGTGAACTGACGAGCAGAAAAAAGCACTCATCTCAAAGAAATAGTCACAGAAGTTTTTTGTAGAAATTTCAAGATTAGCCCAAATCCAGACTGTGAGCATATCCTCAGAATAATTATGAGTATATTACATTACTTGACATCACACATATTTCTTAAAGTGTGGTTTGAAATGGCAAAAAAGGGGGGGGGGACCCTTTTAGGTCCAATATCGGGTTTAGTAACTTATATGTGCATACAATAGATAGCATGCAATTACTGAAAATAATATAGAATATTTAACACCAGAAAGATGACCATCATATTTTAAGTACTAAAAGTGGGTTCCAAATCAGTCTTTATGGGATCATTCACTTTTCGTAAAATAGTAGATAAGCGTGTGTATCGGCAGTGCCCACCAGGGCAATTAAACATCGAGACTCAAGTCTGTCAGAGGATGCACCTGGCCTACGCTGCTGTGAATGGTGTCACGCAAGAACCACACTCACCCGCAGGCAGCATCAGACGTTTCCTTTCGAGGCGGGGAGTCTTGCCACACTTCAGACCTGGTGTGAGGAAAGGGGAAACACATCAGGCAGGGAACAAACACATCAGGCTGGGAAGCCACGCGTCTCACAGCAGCTAAACATTTCTCGTCACAACTCAATAGGCATCCAGGGTTCCCAAGGAACATTCCAATTACTAGAGTCACACACTCAGAGAAACCCACAGCTGTGTTGTCTGATCAGGTATCTGGAGGGCACTGACAGTCTCTCCCAGTCCAGATGCAATTTACCAACCCAGGGTCATCTTCATCATCAAGCAATGCAGCTTGGTATCATAGTTAACATCCTACTTGTGGTGCGATCAGGTACTGAGGTTGCCACGTTAAAACAGCAAGCCAGCCGGGCTCGGTGGCTCAGCCTGTAATCCCGTGCCTTGGGAGGCTGAGGTGAGTGGATTGCCTGAGCCCGCGGGTTCGAGACCCGCCTGGGCAACTTGGCGAGACCTCCTCTCTACAATAAATCAAAAAAATTAGCTGGGCGTGGTAGCGCGCGCCTGTAGTTCCAGCTACTTGGAAGGCTGAGGCGGAAGGATCGCCGGAGCCCAGCAGGT
>CAUYQG010234250.1:0-19528 GCA_963574415.1 Tarsius wallacei | reverse complement strand
TCTTTTTCTGGAATGACCATCAGAGTTGCCATCATATTAACTTTGATGTCCTGAATGTCATCGAACTATCTTCCTTTCAATATTTCCTTTATCTTTGAATAAAGAAAAAGTCACCGGAGCCGGATCAAGTAAGTAAGGAGGGTGTTTCAATACAGTCGTTTGTTTGTTGGCTAAAAACTCCCTCACAGGCAGTACTGTGTGAGGTGGCGCACTGTCATGATACAAGAGCTCCTTAGGGACCATTTTTGCACACACTTTTCTCATGCCAAGATTTTCAGTTAAGATTTTCCTGTTTCGCTATCAATGTTTATTTGTTCTGCTATGCTTCTCACAGTCAGCCAACAATTTTGACATACAATTCGGTGAATTTTTGCAATGTTTTCAACAGTTTTGCTTGTTACTGGCAGTCCTGACCTCTCTTCATCAGTGACGCTTTTTGTCCGGTCAGAAAAATGTTTTATCCATTTGTATACTGCCATTTTCTTCATGGCATTATTCCCATAAACTTGGAATAACATGTCCCTGATTTCACTTCTCTGTTGCCAAGTTGAACAAGAAATGTAATGTTTGTTTGTTGCTTTAATTCAAGCTCCGATATCCTTGCGACAGCACACAGAACACACAACAACAATAGTGAACACTACTCAGCAAGACACCACCACACAGTCGACACAAACAGCTGTGAGACACTGATATACCAAAGTTATGAAACCTCACTGAGTTGTTTGTACAGTACTGCTAACATAAGTGCACAGTGGCAAGTTTGTGAACTTAGTTGTCAGACCTCGTATAACATGATATAATATCTTATGACACAGTGTGCCATAATATGACATATCATAATACAAAGTTTAAGTATAAATTCAGCAAGTTGAATAGATTTGTCATATACATGGAAATGTACCTACCATTTACCATCTGAAAACTCCCCATCATGTTGTACTCTATGATTCAATAAGGGAGGTTATTGGATACCAAAGATTTCAAGGTATTACAGAGAGCCAGAGTTGCCACAAATGATTTATCATTTCATTGGCACTGCCCTGTTTGAGGTTTATGAGATCATATTGTTCAATCAATTCCAAAAGCTACAAGGAGAAGGTTTGTGTACATAAGTTACTACGGTTCACTCTGGCAACAAAATCAGTAAGTTGTTAGCATAGCTTTTTCTAAAAGGTGCTATGTTATTTTTTTTTATTTTTTAATATGTCATAAATAATTATACTTTCCATTATCCATGGAGAGATTGATTATAGGTTCCTTCATAACCCAGGAAATATGATTTTGAAGAGGCTTTGGAAAAAAATCTAACTGGACATCAGCCTTGATTTTTAAAAAATGTCGCCACCATACATGCTGATTCATAAATATAGTTGATAATTTGTGACTATTTTTAGGCTATAATTATAGTTAAATGGAAGATTTAAATTAAAAAGGAATATCATAATAAAGTCACGGAAATTTAAGATAAATGTTTAATCATTCTTTCAACTTTTATAGTGAAAGTTATTTTGAAATATTTTAGTTATATGTGATTATATCCAGGACTTATCCAAATACAACTTTCCTGTTTATTTCTGAAAAATATAATTCAGAAAAATACTAAAATCCATGAGTCTTAAAGAAAAAAAAAAAGCAAAGGACCTTCAGAAAAGCTAGTTACTTAATGAAAGTCTATTTGGCACTATTTTCATTACTGGAATTACTATGTGAATACCAGATTAAGTGTGCCCTATAGCAAGAATAGTTTTTTAAGATGCATTCTTCACATTGGTACTATGCTCATTGGCACAATATTTGAAGAAGGCCAGGGACTTGCCTCTTATAATTGGTCTCATATTTTAGATAGAGAAACTGTTTCTTCACAAGATGTTCTACCAGTACTGTGTAGAACAAAAGGATTAACAAAACCACTGGGTTATATTGTTGACTCCACTTCACCTCCAGCCATCCCAGGAATGTGCCTTGACCTCTTTAAGTGCCTGCAAGTCTTAAAAGCCACTGCTGTTGGAGACTTAGCAGGAAAATGCGCCTATATACCCAGGGAAAAGTGAAGACAAAATATGATGGTTGACAAAATAACACACGAATTCAGTAATCTGGGAAGAAACCTTCTAAATTGACCTAAATCTATCTTCTTCCAAAACCTAAGAAGCAAAAGAAACTCTCCGAAATAAAACTTATCTTGAAAATAAGAAATACTTCATAATTGTCTTTCAAAGTAAAAGTCATTATATGAGCTGCTTATTTTTATCATTTCCCATAGTTTTCTTCTATTTGCAGGTAAATAAAACCATGAGACATTTAAACAGTTTGTAAAGATTTGGAGATCTTCCTTTATACACAGCCATCTGATCTGAGTAAAAATAAGTGACTATTGCAAAGAGGTAAAAATAAAAATGGCATTGTTTCTATTATTAGCAGAGTAACACAGTAGCTGGCAGGTTTCAGATAGATAAATGTTGTTTGTTCCCTATTACACTAGCAGTGAAGCTAGACCCTGACATGTGAGGACACACATCAGAATCCCAATGTTGATTCTGAAATAATTCAGGGGGCAGGTAAGACGAGGAACAGACAACTCAAGTACTAAATGGAGTATGAAAACACAGTGAAATTTTAACATCAAACATCTGAGAGATGAGAAAAAATAAACTGGGTAAAAATTGCATAACAAAAGAAAGTAAAAGCCAGTGAGTCTAGAAAACACTGGACAAAACTCACAGGTATGACTCAAACTGAAGATAATGAAGGTAATACCTGTCTTAGCTTTTATTCTGCCAAGATCAGCTCCTGAAGCAAAGATTTGGGTGCAGGTAGTTTATTTAAGAAGTGATCCTAAGAAACAAAATTGAAGAAGAGAACTGAGTGAAAGAGAGAAGAAAAGACAGTAAGGGATATGCTCTGAACTTGCTGCTTCTATGAGACACAGGGGCTCATTCTCACCAGGGACTCTCTAAAGAGCCACATTGAAGACACTTCAGAATGTGCCACCAAAGAAAAGGAATAAAAGGACATTTATCTATGGACTGCTGTTCCCCAGGGCATTGAGTGCCCTTGAACTTCCTAGTTGTGTCTTATGCACAAAGTATCTTTCTCAGACTTCAGGGGAAAACAGAACAAAAAACAGACACATACTGATGTTGAACCTGGCAGTGTACTCAAGCTATCAATTTCAACTGGGCTGAAATAAGGTGAACCAAGGAGTTATACAGTAATTCTATATGTCATGAGTGTCAGTCATACATATGTATACACACATGTATAACATCTCTTAGTTCTAAGGAAATTCTGGGCAACATGTATTATTATTATCATCATTTTACATTTGGGGAAGTTAAGGTACATAAGTAAATTACCAAAGGTAAAACAGCTAGTAACTGGCGAAGTTGGGATTTGAACTAAAATTCGGTTTCCAAGATCTCTGCACTTATTCCTTACGTGATAATTACTCCTAAAAATTGACAAAAATCAAATGGTCCTAACATCCCAACAGAGTTAATATGTCTAAAATTTAGAGTATGGGGCAACTTACAAGATTAGTATTTATTTACTCCAGATATCCTAATAACACCTCCTGAGATGTCAGGCTGAAACAAAAGAATACACATGTACCCCCAAATCGTATGGCTCGTTTAGACTTAATCAATAGAAATATTTTTTGATTCTTATATATTAGTGTAGATAAAACTTATTGTCATTGCTTCAGGGATTTTTATCATTCCTATATGTGACTACAGGTTAACTTATATGGGGGATTCATTGCCTCTGCAGCACAGAAAATATGTGACCTTTCTCTTGCAGCGTTAGAACCAAAGGCCACCATGTGCATCAGGAGGCTTATTCAAAATTCAACTTTTCTGAGATAAAAATGGTCTTCAAAAGCTTGGTGAATATCTTTTACCTTTGTCTTTTATCAAGAAAAATTTTGTTTGCCCTCTGAATATTATCATACCTCATTTTTCTTTGGTTCATTTTGAAAAGCAACAAAATAACTTTGGCATTTGACTCAGTTAGTACCTGACTTAGGCCTGAAATCCTTAAAAAAGAAAAGACCAAGTTTTGATTAAAACAAGGTAACAGTGAGTGAGATGTGAATGAATTTAAACAGTAAGTGAGATGGGGATGGGTTTAAAGAAGAAAATCCATGTTTTCTTTCATAAAACTCAAATTTACTCGAATGATGCTCAGTTTTTAAAACTTTTTATAATTATTTCAAAGTACAGTATTGTCTGATGCCATTTAATGTTAAAGATTATTGGCAAGATAATAATTAGAATATTATAAGAAAAAGCACCTACATGGAATTTTAAACTGTATTTATAGATTTAGTTCCTCTAAAAAATAAATCTATAAAAAGAATTGTGCTCTGGTTCTGAGCATATATTTAAGTTATAAAAGGCATATATTAAATGTGAAGAGATGAAAACAAATAAAAATCTGAAATAAGAAATTTGAATCAAGATCATACAAGTCAAAGGAGATATTAACAAAATAAGGAGGCAGAAGAAAAGTGTAGAGTATTATGGTAAAATTGCCATGGAGAGAATGATATTTCACAACTTGAATTCTGCACATTTATTTCAAAGTTTACAGAATCCTTGAGAAAATGCCAGAAACTGAGTTTTCTCTTCAACAACTTTGCTCTCTATCTTTCATAGCAGAAACACATACACACACACACACACACACACACACACACACACATACACACACAGGTAACCCCCCCAAAAAATGGAATTATCTTTCAGAGGACAGGTCCCTTGTAGTACAGCCTTTGTCTGCTAGGTAAGTGTTCTAGAAACCCATCAGCATCAGTATACCAGCTAGCATTTTTGTGAAGTACAATTTGCAGAAGAAACATTCTGAGTGTGGCAGACAGATGACTGATTCTTCCACCATGACAATGCACCTGCCCACACCACACAGAGCGTTGACCAAAAGTGGCATGACCCCTGTGCCCCGCTCTCGCTATTCATCAGATCTCTCCCCATGTGATTTTTTGTTGTTGTTGTTGTTTCCTGTATGAAAAAAGTCCTCAAAGGGAATCATTTTGCCAATGTGGAAGAGATGAAACAAAAAAACAGCAGAAGCACTAAAAGGCATCAAAAGTGATGAGTTAAAAAACTGTTTCACAGTGGAAAAAAAGTGTCTTGATAGATGTAATGCATCAAATGGAGAGTACTTTGAAGGTGACCAAGATTTAAACATGTAAGAATAAATACACTTTATTTTTTTGAGTTGGAGTCTCACTCTGTCACCCAGACTGGAGTACAGTGGCTGCTCCCGGCCACAGCAGCCTCGACCTGCTGGTCTTCAGTGATCCTTCTGCCTCAGCCTTCCAAGTAGCTGAAACTACAGGCGTGCGCTACCACACCCAGCTAATTTTTGATTTATTGTAGAGATGAGGTCTTGCCAAGTTGCCCAGGTGGGTCTCGAACCCGCGGACTCAGGCAATCCACTCACCTTGGCCTCCCAAAGCACTGGGATTACAGGCTGAGCCACCGAACCTGGCATAAATACACATTTTTAAATAAATAAATTCCAGTTTTGGGGGTCCCCTTCATATGCTTGTGACCAAAATAATTCAGAATAGCGGCTAGAGTGCCTGGACTCCCTTGCAGCTAAGAAGGTGGTGAAGTATGACTAAGCTTTATCCTGTGTAAAATACCCTATGGCTGTTTCTAAAAACCATTCTTAAGGCAGTATAAAAGGTTATTTTTTATTCTTTTCTTAAGTCAGCTGCCAAAAAAAACACGTCATTTTCATAGACTTTAAGGCCAAAGTCTTGCAAGATAGGACAACAGTAAATAATTGAAGGAGCTGATGTTAAAAGAATCATATCAACCCAAACATCTACCTTATTTTGTGTGTGTGAAGAAGCAATACAATTTCATTGTGTTCAGATTACCTTTATTTAGAGTTTTATGTTTCCTGCCCCTGAACCTGATTCTACTGGATACAGAGACAAAATACAGCAATTATAAAATGTTGTTACTCTTGCTGCAAATGAAGCATCAAATGGCAAATGTTACTTAACCAACTTTGCTTTTCTGTACATTTTTACATTTTGTAGATTCTACAGTGTCACCAGATTCTACTGTGTCAGTAAGATGAAAGAAGGGACAGAAAGTCCTTGTTAAAATTTTAGTACATTTCCTTCTAGTCTTTTTTTTTTGTCCCTAGGTTTTTTTCACATAATTGTAATTAGGTTTATGCAATTTTTTATTACAGTCATTTATCTACAGTATGACATTGGCTTAATAAAAATATTTAATGACTATAAATTGTTAAACTATACGGTAAATAGATTTAATAACTATATAGTGTGAAGTTAGGCACAAGCTCAGTAAGTAGATTTGGGGATAGCCTCTAAAGAGTTGTAGCTTAAGCAAGGACTCACTGAAACACATAAGGCCTTAGAAACAGAGGATATGAAAGCTGAATCCATAGAGAAAAATGGAGCCCAAGGTCATGGAAAGTGAAGATTCCAAATGCCAAATATGGAAAAACCAAAGGCAGTGCAGCCCATGGTTATACCCAAGAGCTCACAGCTCATGGGCAAGATCAGTCTCCCAAAAATGGTGGGGTGGAGTGGACGGGAAGGGTGGAGGAAATAGGACCATGGCATTTTAGTAGGTTATTTTGACTTAAATAATTAAGTATTGGTGAGCAGAGTTAAGATTAAAGTGATTCTTAACATACATATGTAGGTGGTTTTTCATTTTTAATTATAAATAATATTACAATAAAGAAAACTAACCTCACCCTCTACACACACACACACACACACACACACACACACTTAATTTTTAAGATTATTTCCTAAATTGCTTATGAAACATATAATTGCTGTGCTATAGTATATTTTATGTTTTCGTTAAATCGCTTTATAAAATTTTCTTAATCACTTTCCATAAAGGTTGTAACAAATAGGACTATCACTAGTAATGGATTTGACCTTCTTTAATTATACTATATTATTAGAAATAATTACAAGGAAAAAATCTTTATTTGATAGGTGATAAAATCAATGTTAATCTAGTTTACATTTCTTTGTTTAATACAGAGGGTAGACAATAATATAGTAATTTTATTATTCTATAAATTATATATTAATATCTTTTGCCTATCTCTCAAACACTGTATTCTAATTCACTTATGTATTGGTATATAAGTAATACATTTTATTGACTATCTCTGGGTTTAACACATCTGTATTAGTTTGCTAGGGTGGTCATAACAAAATGCTATAGACTGGGTGACTTAAACAACAGAAATGTATTTTCTTAAAGTCCTTGAAGTAGCCAGGTTCGGTGGATCAGCCTGTAATCCCAGCACTTTGGGAGGCTGAGGTGAGTGGATTACCTGAGCCCACAGGTTCGAGACCCTCCTGGGCAACTTGGCAAGACCTCATCTCTCAATAAAATTTAAAAAATAGCCAGGTGTGGTAGCACACACCTGTAGTTCCAGCTACTTGGAAGACTGAGGCAGAAGGATCGCCGGAGCCCAGGTCGATGCACTCCAGTCTGGGTGACAGAGTGAGACTCCGACTCAAAAAAAAAGTCCTTGAAGTTAAATGTCCAAGACTAAATTGTCAACAGATTTTATTTCTTCTGAGGCTCTTTCTTTGACTTGCAGATGTCCACTTTCTTACTGTGTCCTTAAATGATTGCCTCTCAGACTTTGTTGTCTATTTTCTAATCTTCTTTTCTTATAATGACTCCAGTCATCTTGGATTAGGGCCCATTCATATGACCTCATGTTACTATAATTACCTCCTTAAAAGCCCTGTCTCAAGATATAGTCACATTCTAAGGTACTAGGGCTTAGGGAGTCAACATCTGACTTTTGTGGTATACAATTCAGCCCAAAACAATATGCAAATATCAAAAGCCAGAATTTACATTGTATGCAAAAAAAAAGTATGATTTTTTTTTCTCATTTTTCCTGCAGAGACTTTTAGGCCAAAAAATAAAGTGAAATAATTATATTTGTTTAGGACTGGTTATTCTACAACACTGTAGAAAGCACAATCTACAATGAAAAAAAATGATGAGTCACGAACTGGGATGCTGTTGAATTCCTAGGAGGGAAACCCTGAGGTCCTCCACTTTTGCTGAGGGCAGGGTACTGGGTGAGAGGGTCATGCAGGAGGCATTATTTTTAGTTTTGTTTTTCAGACTGGTGATTTACAACCTTCCCTCAACTAGAACAAGCCTGGAGGATTTAACAAAATCCCTTGGTTCTAAAAGCTATGGTGGCTTGTGACAGCAATAATTTGGGAGTGGTTTAAGGTTCTAAAAGCCCCCTTTTGCCCTGTCACCTCTCTTAGGTCCACCCCCCACCCTCCCATGGAGTCCATGGCCACCCTTTTCAGGGATGTTTCCTCAGTCTCAGCTCAGCAGTTGTCTCAGCTGTATTGACACGAACTTTGTGCTAGGTAGTTGACAATGTCGAATCAGACAGTGTCAGAAATTACAAAAATTCAATTCTAATAGAAAAGAAATCTGTGCTTTTTAAATATAAATTTGGTGTCAAATGATCCAGAGATTGATTTTGAACTTTTAGAGGGCAATGCCTAAAATCCTTTTTGGAAGTGTGATTGATACAAATTATAAATTAATTATTTAAAATATCCTCATTCGATATTAAATCAATATCACATCACTCTATAAAAGTTATGAGTACCCACAGAAGCCTTAAGGCTGGAACAGACTAACTTTTCAGGAGTGATTTTTTCTTACTAGTTATTTACTCATAATAAATGCAAACGTATTTCCCAATGGGGGGATACAATAAAAATGACTGGGTTTTTTGTCTTGTTTTTTTTTTTCACCAAATACTAGGTATCTGCACTTAGTTAAGATTAATAGTGACTTAGGGCTTGTCAAAAAGCAGACAAAGGAATCTGTTAAAATTGACATACATATATATATGTGAGTGTCATGACATCCATGTCACATATGATATATTGAAAATCTGACCTGTGTTACCAGGTTTTAATCTAGGTATTTATATTAACTTTCTCATTTTATCCTCCTCACATTAAAATAAAGATTCAAATCTCCATTCTACCTGGCAGGAGATTGAAGCTCTGTGAGGTTACCCAAAGATGGAGAAATAATAAGTGTCAAAGCTTGGAATTGACCTAAGTCTAGGGATGACAGAGCCTAATTTACTACACCAAGGAGCTTGGATTTTAGAATATATTCATGGGTTCCAGTCTAAAAGTTATCTATTTTTTTTCCAAAGTTCAGATAGATTAAGTTAACTAGAATGCTAGTAAATGAATTCAAATTAAAATGGTCAGTGGATACTGGCACTTCCATACATTGAGTAAGCCACAGGATTCTTCCTCAAGGGCAGCTGGACAGCATGCTAGTTCCTGTTCCTACCATAAGGTAAAGATTAGTTCTAATAAACCTTGAAGCACAAGGGAGATCTTAAAAGATCTGTATTCACTATAAAATTCAAAAGAGGCTTAATCATGGTCTATGATTCATATTAATAGCATTTTATGAATCTCATCGAAAGCTCCTTCTGTGTCTTTGGGAAAGATTAGTTTAGGAAAAAAAAAAACTCATTTCTCTGAGGGATATTACTTAAGAGGCCACTGAAGTCCAAAGTTAGCATTAAGGACAGAAACATTCGCTCAGAGTAAGCAAGCTAATAGTTAAAATAAACCCCTATTGATAATCCAAAGAAAGATGTTAAATTTCCTATTTTAAAGCTTATTAAAGAGATTTTTCAATAGGAATAGAACTTGTGTACTTTACTGTTATTGTTTTAATAATGGAGATGTATCAAAAGAGCATGACTTTTATACATGTAAGAAACATCTAAGCGATGTTTGAAATGTTTGAAAATAGTTCTTCTAATAAGGAAAATAGTGTGAAAGTATAGTTTTCAAAGAGATAAATATATAACTGTCAGGAAAGTATGGGAACCTGTGTCAAAGAATCTACTTAACTCATTTATTAATGAGGGAACCAATAATATTTTGATCAGTTCAAGGAACTTTAAAGAAGTTAGGATATTTATAGTCAATTTAACAAAAAATGTTAAAATAAGATTCAAACTTGTTAATTAGCTACAAGCTGGTTAATTCCTAACAAGCCATTATTCTCTCTGATTATCTGTTCCATTAGACAGGAATTATTTGCATCTCTTCTGGAGAAAATTACAAGTTAGCAAGCTAAGAGAAACCAGTGAAATGAACCAAATTCATCCCTAGAAAAATCCCTGGGTAGCTGTTGCTTCTTTGTGATATATAAAGATTATATTGCCCATCTTTTGACTTTTTTTCAAAAAATTTGATAATTTTTCTGGCAACAAAATGCTTAAATTCAAATGTGTGTAAAGATACATTGATTTACCTATTTGAAATCGTACACTCTGTGTCTTCTTTTCAACTTAACATAGGTTGAAAATATGAATAAGAAACTGACCCCGACTTCAGACAGCTTACGGTATTAAAGGGAAATTAAAAGGTTTACAAAGTATTATGATAAAAGAGATATAAATGCATGATGGCAGAATTTTTGAGGTGAGCTAAGGATCTTAGGTTTTCATGACCAGGAAAATGTCTGAGACAGATGAATTGAGCTATGGTGCTCTGAAGAAGAGATAGCTTATACGAAAAGCCTGGAATTGAGTAAAAAGAAAATATACCTCCACCCCTCTCGCAATATAACCTTTGGTGCATCTCCTTCTATCTTCATTTCCAGATGGAGAGTTTTATATATGTTAATATTAGACATGTAACACTGCAACTTGCTTTCTCATGTGCATATAGCAATATTTTATAGACATGTTAATTTAGGATTTGGGGTGTAAAAACAAATAGAAGCAGTATGGTCAATTTCATAAATGGTACTTCATAAAATGTGGGCTTACAGGCCACTTGCATCACAATCAAAAGTCTTGGGCAGGTTTCCTAGACCACTTTCCCAAGACTATCTTGCCTTGTTTTGTACCTCCAATCTCCTGTATAGAGCTTGGCACATAATGATACTCAAGCAATTACTTTGCAATGGTTGTTGTTGTTGTTGTTTGTTTTGAAGCAAAGGAACTAATTTGGTAACACATGTTTGGCCAGGGGTTTAGTATTATTAAGACTGTACCAGTCACTGACCCAAGGAGAAGAGACGTGTAAAGATATCTAACAAATACAAATTGTGGAAGGGTAGTGATTTCTCCATTTAACAACAACAACAAAAATCAGTTTGTAACATTAAGCAGAAGCAATCATGTTTATAAACGTTATTAAACATATTCTGACCTGTAAAATATAACTGGTTTAAATTAACTGCTCTGAAGTAGCATACCTATATATGTTAACAACTTACAAATTGTTGGGGAAATCTACTTAAAAACAGAATCTTTTCCCAACCCAGAAATCCTCCATACAAAGGAAGTAGAGAGGGAAAACACTTCTATTATTGAATTATCATTGAACCAGAATGTGAGGCACATCACAGGCAGTCCACTAAGGGATTACAACGGCAGAAAGAAAACTCTCTTATGTCCCCAGACAAGAACTATTACATACATGTTTTCAAAATAACCAATAGCTAATCCTTAAAGAGACTTCGCTAGCACCATTTGCAACACATAGTTCATTCTAACTTTACATGGTAATTGGTGTGGCCATCTGTGTTTGCTAATTGCCTTAACCAGAGGAAAAATAAACTTCTCATATCTTTTGACAGGAAATAGTTTTGCAACTTGGCCAAAGTTAGCTTCTTACCCCCCTTCCCCTCCACAGACACTGGGAGACAGGAATGCTGTCTCCCTTGATGTCTATGTTTCAAAGAGATGGCTCCCAGGTGCCTGAGAAAGACATGCTTGGGTCATGAAACTGTCAAAAGACCTACCTTTCTTCACAAAGATTCTTATACATTTCAAAGTGAGGAGAGAGTACTTACAAACACAAGTGTTCTAAAGTAAGTGCTCTGAGAAAAAGGAGGGGAGATAAATCTCCTCCTTTATTTTCAACAGAGAGAATTTAGCCTCTATTTTTATTTTGTATTTGTCCTTACCCTATAGAAGGGAAACATTGGGAGAAACATAACAAATTTACAAAACAAAATATAAGGTTAAATCTCCTTTCTTTATCTAAGTTTGTAAAAAATGGCTACCATATTTTATGTAAAATAAAAGTTTTACTCAATAAATGTTTGAAATTAAATACATTAATTGGGAAAAACAATGATAGTTGTAATTTACTCTCTGTCTCTACAATGAACGTCATTATATATGAATTACCTAAGTATCATTGTATTAGACAAATGACATTGTTTTTATTTTTCAAAGGCATTACAGGAAAAAATATTGTAAATGTAAATTTAAACATGTTTCATTGTTATTATACCACAAATTACTCAACAATGATCTATGCTTATCAGATATATGTATCTGATACACACACACACACACACACACACACACACACACGCATACATATGTGGTGTATTTTGTTTTGTTTTTGGCAAGAGCAATATCACATTTTTACAACCACCCAATTTTGCAGTGTTTGTTTCTTGGAGTTCTTACCTTATGCAACTATTTAAAGCCTACAAGGAAAGTCTGATAATTTTGAGAAAAACTGAATGATAAATCTCTGTAATTATTATAGGACTTCCTAGTGGGTAGAGAAAATTATATTTGCAAATAATTTATTGGTAGTATATTATAAATTTTAACTCTACCATCTCAGATGGAAATATTTTCAGGTAGGATAAGTTGGATGGCAACATCCAGTCCAGGGCAGACTTTTCTGAGCTCACTCTCAACAAATAGACCCTAGTCGTGCACTAGGTAATGAGTCAGGAAGGCAGTAACACGTGAATGGAACACGTCTGTATGATTCGTTCTATGGGAATTGTAGACCCTTTGGGGTAAATAAGGGCAGCAATCGTGGTTTAGATTTTCTATTATACCATATGAGAAATTCATTTACAAATTGATATATGTAAAGTATTCTCCCTGGAGAAGGTAATTTGATCAGTAGTCTATAATTTATTCTATATTAGTCTTGCCTATAAATGGTAGTTACAGTAATGGTAAGGAAATGAGATGTGCAGTTTCGATAAAACATTCCTGTTCTTCGGAAAGAATGATGAATAGAGAGGCTTTCTCAGATTGTCTCCCCACATTCACCACTGAACCTCAGTAGTAATTAGTGGGAATTGTTCTAAAATTCCATCAGCCCCAACTCATGGCCAAAGGTGACATGAAGAACTGTGTCCCTCATTTTGAATCAGAAATGGGTAATGATAGCCTCTGCCATCACTGACTATTGGCAAAGTAGGAAATCCTTATACCCGTTTTCCTTCAAAAGTCATAAGTTTTTTTGTGGCTTTTGTTATTTTGTGACTTTTTGTTATTGTCCATTTTGTGGCTTTTTTTTGTTATTAGTGCATGCTCATATGTCAGTCATACTTATTTTTAATAGACATATTCTATATGATTCCAAAATTGCCAGACAAAATATGTCATGACATATACCATTTTAAATAAAAACGAAATCATCAAAATACCTAAAAAGTATCTGTTTAAGCAAAGTTTTTCTCTTTCTAAGCATGTAATATTTATGTAAATTGGCCTGCAGCAAAAACAAAGCAAGGCAGATACAATTTCCAAAATGAGCATATTGAGCTCTGTTGATTAATTTAATTCAGCCAATATTGACTGAACAGAGAGTAAGTGCAAGGTCTGTATTATAAAATTCAGGAAATAAGAAATGAATAATCACAAGGAAAATAAATATAAATACTCAACTCCCTAAAATGTACAGTGGGATGTGAACACCATGAAAAGGTGCCTTTACATTGTTTCAAAAGAAGCAGAGAGAATTTGGATATCACGAAGACTATATAGATGCCATTAGCTTCTTCATTTATTTAAAAATTAATATTTCTTTTTTTACTTAGATTTTCATTGAATTTCTACTTTGTGCCAGGCACTATTCCAGTCACTGGGGTTAAACTAGGGAACAAAACGAAGTTCCTCTTTTCATGAGATTTTGGATTACCTGAGATTGACATGAGCCATAAGAAACAGATGGAATACCAACAAAGATGCTAGAAGTGAAATCATTCCAGGCAGTGGGATGTCACAAGGATCAGGGCAAGAAGGTATGGGGAAGTAGGACAAATGAGGAACCTAGTTGATTGGTGTGTATAGAAATTAGAGGAATATGAAGTAGGAAAATCAGAGAAGCCAAAATTACCATACTAACAATTATACTAATTTCAGTTAGAAAGTGGTCTTTGCTTAAGGTTTTGGGGGCGAGAAATACTGTAACAGAAAGTACTTTAGTGAAGTTTAAAAGTGTAAGATAATTTAGAGAGTTAGGGCCAGAGGTTGGGTGATGCCAGTTAAGAGATTATTTGTATATTCCCAGGTAAAGGTAATAGTAGGTTTTGCGAAATATGGTGATTTGAGGCCTTTAAAATATTTTTGCCTGAGTAATAGAATGCTATTTCTATTAGACTTCTAGAAACAGAATCAAAAAGTAAAAACAGCATCTTCTTTCTCCTTCATTCCCCTACCCTAAAGGTAGTAGGATACATTTTAAAACAACTCAAATAATATGAATATTATCGGTAGCCTGATACTCATCTAAAACAGAAAAGATTGCCACATTAAGCATATTAAAGAAATTAAAAGAGAAGAAGGGGTTTGTTCAATAAAAAGAAGTGAGAAATAACAAATATGATGGATAGAATGGGAATTAGATACATTAGTTGGGATTTTTGATAAAAATATAGAACAGTGGTCAATATGAGTAAAGAGCTTCCTAAAACAAATTAATTCAAATAAACTTTCTATGTGCATGTAAAAAATTAATGGCCTAACATGTCTAACCCAAAGATGCATACATAACACATGAAGGCATTAACAATAATATGGGAATTTTTAAAGACATTATTTCCCTACATCTTTAAAATAAAAAATAATTAAGTTTTTTTAAAAAAGGTATAATTCACATACCTCTACCATATCATTTACCCTTTTAAAGTATAAATGTAGTATATTTTAAACTATTCACAAAGTTGTGCACCAGCACCACAAACTAACTCCAGAACACTTTTATCACCCCCAAAAGAAACCCTGAGCAGTCACTCCCCATTCCTCCTTCCACCTAGTCCCTGACCAACACTGATCTACTGTCTGTCTCTATGGATTTACCTGTTATGGTCATTTCTTATCAATGAACTTGTATAATCTATGACTCTGTGTCTGGCTTCTTTCACTTATCATGTTATCAAGCCTCCTCCATATTATAGCATGTATCAGAACATCATTATATGGATATATCAAATTTCATATGTACATTGATCAGCTAATGGACTTTTGGGCTGCTATGAATATGCTACTATGAACATTTGTGTACAAATTTTTGTGTGGAAATATGTTTTCACCTCTCTGGGTATATGCCTATGAGTGGAATTGCTGATTCTTGTGATAACTGTGTTTACCTATTTGATGAACAGTCAGACATTTTTCCAAAGCAGCTGCATTATTTCCTATTCCCACCAGCAGTGTATGAGGGTTCCAATTACTCCACATCCTTGCCAGCACTTGTTATTGTCTATCTGATATGTGTATTTAGCCAGCAAATTTAGAAGCATACTAATGCTGTTTCACACTGTGGCCTTTTCTGCTTTGGAGACACTTACGACACAGTTACCAGGTCAGCCCCAGGAAGCATTCAAAATCTTTCCCCTCTTTAGTGGAAAATTTGGGTCACACATGCAAACATAACTTAGACTGTCATTATTCAAAACAAGTTTTGAATGTGGATGTTTGTGTCTCGTTGAGTAATGAAAACATGGCTCACACAGCAAGGATGCCAGGCCCTGTCAGCCTACACAGCAGCAACCAATTTTGTTTTTCAATATGTGTGTCACTAGAACACTGCATAAGTAATAGCTATTAGATTCCCATGCTAAACTGATGTTCTGACCTTGTTTTGTCATAGGTGGCAGCACAAAGAACCTTAGCGACTTGCAGACTGGATAGCTAGATAAACATTGCTTTCAGTTAAGATCCAGCAGGAAAGTAATAAGGCAGCAATTTTGGATGTCATGGAAGCCAAGAACACATAGAGTGAGGTGCATTTTCTTTACACAGCGAAGAATATAAAGGACAGACATTCTTCATCTGTCAGTGCACTGAGGAAGAAACAAAAATGGTTTAGCATTGTTTAAAGCTCATAAACTGCAACCATAAATCAGCAAATTAGCTAATGATTGCCTCTGGGTAGTGATTCATGATAGAAAAACAAATGAGGAAAGGTAGTCAAGCATTGCACTTGGTAGCTACTGAAAAAATTAAAGTTCCATCTTCATAAAAAAACTCTTTAAGGGATGTTATAAAGGGCTGTGCCCTGGTAGCAGAACAATTACTGCCTCAAATGAGTATGTTTTATAATAAATGCTACGACATCAACTGTGCTTTTCAATGCTAACTGTTGTAAATGATTCATACCATTTCCAGGAAGATGCAATTGCAGGACTCATTTGGAAAGATACAGTCAATCCTGTTTTAGCAGAGTACATGGAAAGAACAAGAATTTAATCCACAGTGCCAAGACTCGGGCCATGTCATCAGTGAGGACCCGATAAATATTCATTAATGTGGTTGCTAATAAAATCAGAGAGTGGCATTAATCTTTGTAAAGCCAAATTAATCTTCTGGATCTTGTTTACTTTCTACTTCTACTTTATTGCTTGATTTTAAACATAACAATGAAATTTTAAATGATTGCATTATGTTATGTTATGAAGGTATTCAAGACATACTTACAGAACATTTCCCATATGGAAAGCACAGTTATAGAGAAGAAAGTAAATTTAAACACATAGAACCTGTCCTCAAATAACTTAGGATTTAGTAGACTATACAAAACAATGTTTGGTGCATTTATTTTATTATCTGTTTTCAGTTTATTTAAATAGCAGTAAGAGAGACTAAGCTGAAAAAGAATATTTAAGTTGAGGCTGATTGGTTTCAGTTGGAATTTGTTAGATGCTTGGCTTACCTTAAGAATAAGGAAGCTTTCTTTTCTTTTGATTAGTACTAGCAGAGCTAAAATGCCTTTAGATTTGTAGATGCTTAGATGACTTTAAAGGCTACTATAAGACTACAAATTCAGATTAATTTTGATAAAATATTTAACTCTTAAATGTAATTCTAGCATATAACAAACATGCATGAAACAGATAGCTCCCTGTGGTCGTTGAGGCCTGATGTTTGCGCTGTATATCTCCGTTTCATTTATGAGGATTATTTTCTGCCTGATTAGGAAAAGAAAGATGGGGGATTAGACAGAGTTTGAGAGCTATTTTTTCTCCTCCCATGTAGAAGCACAGTGAGAATTTTGTTTCTTCTTGGTTCATACCTCTGAGCTAATAGGCTCAATGCGGATGCCAACATGAGGATTCACTATGGAATGTAGCTGGAGCAGAAGCCACCAGTTATGCCTGCATTCACAAGTGCCATCACACATGTCAATTGCATAAGAAAGATGACTGTCCCTGTGCTCTCAGTGGGTACCAGTAGTTGTCCTTGTCTCTAGAAGGCCAGCTTTGCATAGGCTAGTTAGAATTACTAGCTTGATCGTCTGTTGGCATCTTGGTTGTGGAGGATTTTAAGCTTTACATTTTTTCCCTTTCCTTTAACTTGTTTTGTTGTTGTTGTTTTGTTTTTTGTTTTTTGGAGGGGGGGCGTTCTTAGGAAGCACCTGTCCAAAGAACTTAAAGTCGCTTTAACTATTATTTATGTTATATTGATTATCAACAGAAAGTTGCTACTGTGTCAAGGTGCTAAGTTATATGTTGAATATATGAACTGAGGTGTTGCAAGGAACCAAAGTCATTTTTATATTATCTGCATTTGTAATGTCAAAAGTCATTCTTTTTGATGATGTGACAAAAGATCCCTTGCTACTAGTTTGACACTGGCAAAATTGTATATTTTAAATGTATGCAATTTTAATATCAGTTTACAGTATGAATCCTGATATATTTTTCATTCATGTTTCTACCCATTTGAATTGAAAATGATGCTGTAAAATTGTTTTGAATGTCCTTTGACCGATTTTTTACTCATGCATTACATTTTTTTCATTAAAACAAAGACAAATATTATAAGGGGTAATCAAAAATTGAATGCATGATTTTACAAAAAACATTTTGCTTAATCATTATTTCACAAAAAAATGTAATATTTTCATTTTAAGATAAATATTCGCTCTAGTGGGAAAGAAATGACAAAACTAGAAGCCATCAGTCATGAACTTCTATACTTATTTTTTCCTTCGCATTTCTTCCTCACCTATCCTTACTTCCTGCTCTCCTAATTTCCATTCAACATTCTTTCTCTGTTCAGGAAGCTCCAGCCATTCTAAGGCTAACAAATCGTCTGTGTTCTTGATCTGTCACCCACTTTCAATAACTTATTATACCTCAGTGTTCTCTACATTTTCTTCCATTTTTGTCTTTATTTTGTGTTGGTTTTTTTTTTTTGCCAACTTCTCTTACCCTGCCAATAATTTCACACAAAGTAATAAAGAATTCAAGAAAGTTTATTAACTTGTCCAGTGTCACACAGAAAATAAATAGCAAATCTGAATTAGAACTTAACCAACAATGGACCCCTTACACTTGAGTATTGAACACATTTGCTTCCTTGGACATTATGAGCCATGAGCTCTATCCATTTATCCACCTATTCATTCCTCCAGCCATTTATTTACCCTCTCACAAATATCGATTAGTTACTGGTTTGGTACTGACCATGCCCTCAGTAGGCACAGGGTATTCAATGCAAAGCAACTGCATTGTATTGCAAAGAAACTGTTGTAGAGTGGGGTAGGGTGATAGAGAAATTACACAGATAATCAGGACTAAGTATATGACTACAAATTGTATCCCACTTACGATGTAAGAAAAACAGTTATTTTCATGAGATAATATAAGATGAGGATTATTTTAGGTTAGAAACTTAGAGAAGCTTTTTTTAGAGGAAGTTTTTTATGGTATTTTCCCCCTATCTGTATAAGATGAAACCTAGAAGATGTGAAAAATTCCCCAGTTATAGAAGAAGGAAGAGTATTCCAGTCAAAGAAAAGGTCTCTGCAAAATCTCTGAGGTGGACACGGGGTTGGCCTATTAAAGGAAAGTTAGCGTTGCTGAAACACCATGGTCCCAGAGGAGATTGTGAGAAATGATCCTGGAGAGGCAGGCAGGGATCAATTGTTCAGCAATTTTTAGCTCCTGTTGAGTAATTCTTTGACCTCATGCAAGAGGAATTCTTTGAACTTTTAAAGTACAGGATTATATGAGCACATTTAGATTTTGAAAGATTATCCTAATTGTAGCATAGAAAATGAATGGGAGGTCAGAAAATAAAGAAAGTGGAACCAGTTAGAAATCATTGTATATATTCCTTGTACGTGAAGTAATATTAAGAATAATATAAATATTGTCATGTCCTTCATTTATGTATGGATTAG
>CAUYQG010234249.1:0-15656 GCA_963574415.1 Tarsius wallacei | reverse complement strand
AGCTTCAAGGATAAGAGTGATTTGACTGACTTTCTTAATTCTTGCAAAACTATTTTTTGCAGCTCAAGCAAATGTGTCAAACATACACACCAGGACCCTCAAAAACAAGGTACTATTGATGCTCAAGGGATGCTAGAAATGACTCAGACTTTGCCCCCTCCAATCTCCTTCCTTCTGGATAGAGCTTGCTGCCCAAGTTAGCAGATTTGGTGCGTAGATTTAGGCCAGCCCCACACTGAACATGTTGCTGTGGCCAATGGCAGAGCCTGGAAGAGCAAACATTGTAGAAGGCCACTGTCACAGTCTCAAAAATGTTATCTCTGTAGTGTGGCACTGATGGGAATGCCTAAGACAGGTAGAAAAACAGAGGGAAAAGAAGAAAGTGGGAGGGGGTGAAGGAAAGGAACAAAGAAAGAAGAGAGGAGGGAGAGAAGGATGGGAAAGAGCAAAGGAGAGAGAGAGAATAAGGGGAGGGAGAGAGTGGAAGGGCAAGTGTCATAGTGAAGGGAGGGAAGTGAATGCTGGAGAAGAAAAAGGGAAGAAAGCGTTGGCAAAAAGATGGGAAAAGGCTGGGCATGGTAGGTCATGCCTGTGATCCTAGGGCTTTGGGAGTTCAAGGCGGGAGGATCAGTTGAAGCCAGGAGTTCAAGACCAGCCTGGGCAATGTAGTGAGACCCATCTCTATATCTAAGAAAAAGATGGGAAAGGAGGTATGTAAGAGAGAACTAGAAAAGGATGAAGAGAGACAGAAATAAAATAGAGACAGGAATTGAAAGACAAAAACAGTCTTAAAGGAAAGGGAGATAGAAAGAGGAGGAGGAAAGACACAGAATGGCGGAAACAAAGGGAGGGATAGAAAAGAGGAGTGAGGGAGGCTGTGCACAGCTGTGTGGATCATGCTAGCAGGCAAGCCACCAGCATGGGGCAGCATCTGGGAGGAGCATTGGCATGGCTGACACTGTGAGGTTGGGTAATCCTGCCATCAATCCTGGGGGCTGATCCTCTTGTGAAAAGCAGATCTCAGGGGGCCTGGCTCAGAGATCTTGGGGTCACCCTTCCAATCACCGGGTAGCCTTCCTGATCTTAGTACAAGGGTCTTCTCACTCCCTTGATGAATTTCAAGAGGAATTTTTTTCCTTCCTCCACTAGGTCTCAGGTTTCCAGAAGAGAGAGCATACACATTACAGGAAATGCTCCACTAAAGCCAGGGAGGGTGGGTAGGAAGCAGAAGTTGTAACCCTAAAACACTACCACCCACAGATATTACTATCCACTTTCCTGAGATCAGGGTCACACCATCTCCTCTTGGTAAACAGAAGGAGGCCTCACCCAGGAAGGAGTCAGATCCAGTCTCAAAAAGCAAATGACAACAGGTCTGGTATCAGGACTCTGGGGCTTTCTTTCCCTAGGCAGCCCGTGGGCATTTCAACTGAAATTACCAGGCTTAGCAAATATATATGCAGACACCCAGTTCAACTTGAGTTTTAGAAAAACCATGAATAAGGTTTTAGTAGAAGTATTGTAGGATGAGTACGTCCCATGCAAAGGAGAAAGGGAGAGACTCTAAAGAAGAAGGGTAAAATAAGAAGGAGGAGGAGAGACACAGAGTAGCAGAGAAAAAGAGATAAATGGAACGTATTGATGCTAAAACGTTATTTGTTGCTTTTCTAAAATACAAATTGAACTGTGTCCTGTATTTTACCTGGAACCCATATTTCCCTCCTAAGTTATTTTCCTAATGCCTTTTTTTGCAAATTAATCCCACTGCCTACATATACCTTTTGTCTATCTATTGGTCAATGATGAATACTAGGAATCCACTCTCAAAGTATAGCAATTTTCTGATAATTCAAAAAAATCTCCTAAACTCTTATCCCATGTGCCAAGATTTATCTTGTTTTTTCATTCTAGCATATTCCTTGATTCAAGCAATATTTTGTCAGGAAGAAAGACAATACATTCGCTTCTTCAAATGGCTGAAAACCTGGTGTGCGTTGGGAAGGATGTCAGTTGGTTGGATAAACTGTTGAGTAAAGATCTAGAGAGCAGAAATAAGACTGGGGAGGGGCAGTTGCAGAGATGAAATGGCATAATTAGATATCCTGTTTTTGTGTGTGTCCTGTGGGTGGGTAGCATAATCCTCTGTCTCCCTAAGCATTCAGAAGGAATTATATTACTGCCTTCCTGGAGGAGTGGAAGGTAGGAGTGAGAACAAATAACCTCTAAGATTCCATTTAACTTGAAGATTTTTCTGGCATTAATTTTTAAAATGAGCCCATGTGCGGTTCTTTTGTGTCTGTTAGAGTTTCACTCTATCACCCATGCCCAGGTGCAGTGGCACCCTCACGGCCACTGTAGTCTTAACCTGCTGTGCTCAGGTGATCCTTCCACCTCAGCCTTCCAAGTGGCCAGAAGCACAGGCCCACGCTACCATGCCTGGCTTTTTTTTTTTTTATAGAGAGGCATTCTCGGCAATTTTCCCAGGCTGGTCTTGAACCCCTGGGATCAGGCAATCCTCTTGTCTCTGCCTCCCAAACTGCTGGGATTATAGGCATGAGCCACTGCACCCAGCCTCATGTGCATTCTTAAGAGGCTTTGCTCTAATTCCAATGAAAAACCCTGTTCTAGAGTGTCATCATTTTGTGGAATATCTCCTATTTGCCCTTAGAAGTAATCAGCATAGGAAACTTGGGAGTGAAAGAAAATGATTAAGCTAAAATATTATACCTCTCAGCAAATATTCTCAGAGACTATCAGGGCACTGTATGGTCTTTGGAATGATTCAATCATTTCTTGGTGAAGTGCCAGTGCGTTGGTTGTGGAATATATCAATGGAAGACTGAAAATGTAAAATGAAGATCAGAAAAAATAACTGAGCAAAGAGTGTCCTGACACCATGGAGAAACAAAAAACCAATTCAAATGGAATGGGGCATGGTTTAACATGGAGTGCAATGCATGCTACTCCTGCCCTTTAAATGTAGACTGTCTTTTCTGAACATACAGCCACAACATTTTAGAACTCAGGAAAGAATTAGTCAGAGGCTAGACCTTAAAGAATGGGTTGCATCTGCTTTGAATACTTTTAACACTTCATGTGTGGACACTGATCTCCTGTCAAATAGGGCTCCAAACTGCAACCCAAGAAGATATATTGATCTAGAATATGTTTATACAAGTGCTTATGTATTTGAAAATAAATCTTCTATGCCTTTGACACATAAGTTAAAGATATTCTAGGGCCATACCACCATCACATATTTTCCTCTTATTTTTAAGATCTGAGATACAATGTGGCATATGGGGAAAGATAAATGAAGAAAATCCAGTACGTTAACAGATGTTACCTTCCATTTCTGTGGCACTTCAGACTTTACATAGGACTTGAAGTTGGCTATATGTTCACATGGAATTTTCCAACAATGTTATGAGGTAGAAATTGTTGATAGTATTTTAGAGATAAGAAAACAGTAACTCAAGAAGTGAAGACCCAGCCAGATACCAATATCAGGGCTTCTGATGTTCTGGTTCCATGATTTCTCACTCCACCAGAGGTGCCTTTTAGGATGTCATATGACTGACAGAAAGGAAATTGATCTTTATGAACTTGATTTGTCCCCAGACATCTTACAAAGGTTAATGAAAAGAAGAAAGAATTGTTGCACAGTGATTAATTACTGACTTGTGGAATCAAATCCCTGCTCCATCATTTACTAGCTGTATTACCTTAGACAAGTTTCTTTCGTTTCTCAGCCTTAGTTTTTTAAAACTATAAAATGGATCTAATAATATTTTCTTCACGGGGCTGTTGTGAAGGTCAAATAAATTCATATATGTAAAGTTTTTATTATAGCAATGCCCCACCTACACATTTTTATTATTAATATTATTATTACAAGTCTTGGATTATACCTCTGTTCTTTAGTGTCGATTTGTACATTAGTCTAAGTCATTGCTTGTGAGTTTTTGTTTAGTGGGCTTGCTCTAAGAAAATCAAGCATTTTGGGGAAAATACTTCACCAAAACTTAATTTTTCTTAAAGTCTAGTCAAAGAAATACGTACAAATATTTCCTAGTCACTTTTGAGAAGTGAGCAAAATGATCAGAAATCAAGTGTGAGATGTGGAACCAATCATATTAGCAACTAACGAATCTTGGCTTGCAGAAAATGTGCAAAAAAGAGAAACTGTTCATTGTGTTCCTACAAGGGAGTATCTGTATTTTGTCAACATCATCATTGCCTCAAAATTTTGAAAGCCCAGGAGATAACCTTGGACTATTAAAGCTAGGATTTTAGTGATAGGATATTAGAAGATGAAGCATTTCATGACACTGTTATTCAATTTGGAGAGAAAAATAGACTTTGGAAATAAATTAAGGCTCCAATTTCAACACTAAGAGGGTCAGGGCAAGGAGAAATTCTGGAAATGTTTTAAGATCGTGATAGGCCTGTACACTAGGGATCTGTGTGCAGACAGGAAGTGCAGATCAAGACAGTAGCCTTGAACTCTCAGCTGAACCCTGAATTAATGTAAGTGATAACAACACAGGACCAGGGCATGCTTTCTTTTCATTTCTTTTTTTCCCCAATACACTCTTTTCTTCTTAGGCTAAAAGAAAAATGTTTTAGTCTTTGAAAAAATCTTTTTTTATGTATACCTATTAAGAACCTAGAAAAAAAAGGCAATTGTCCCAACCCTGCCCACAGGGGAATAGAGACAATTGTTTATAATTTGCTGAACTTGCAATAGGAACACCACAGAATAAAATCAAGTAGAAGACTAATTCCACTGCTGGGATTGGGGAGGCATTCTACTAAAGAAACAACTTGTAAAATGCGTCATGTAAAATCATGTCTCAAGAAGAAAGAGGATTTAAGAAGAAAAATAATAACTAGTGATATGTAATTTAGGAAACATAGATGCTTTATCATTCTAAGAAAATTAGTTTATGAATAAATGCTACTCCAGTTTACAATTGAGTGGCATGTCTGGAGGTATAAGTAACTAAAACTAGCTGAATTTAAGGGAGTGAGCTATCACTCTTGTGAGAATGGATGTATTCTTGAAGGAATGGGTTATTTCCTGCAGGAGTGAGTTGTTATACAGACAGGGAATAAAATGTGTGTTATGTTTCTATAAATCTCTTGGGAGTAGAGTCAGTAGGAACAAGCAAACCTAGAAAACATTTTGAAATAAGAGGAATTTGATACTGAGGCCTCGATTTTCCAACTCGGTTCCTCTTTCTCCTTTTCTGTTCATGTTTCTATCACAGCTTTCCAGTCCTACCCCACCTCTCTGTGATTCAACGTCCTCATTTTCCTTTTTCTTCCTATATTCATTATTTCTAATCTCAGGTGAGAGTCTGAAATTCTGTCACTTAGAGTTATAAAAACTGACATGAGACGATCACACTTTACCTCTTCCTTTCCAGAGTTATGTTTTAATAGAGATCAAAGATTAATGCTAAAGTAATGATTTCACATACCACTCAGCATTGTGGCCAGAAAGTGGAAAGATGGACAAAAGCAAGTTTGAGGAGAAAAGGACCAACAAGAGGGTCTTAATGAAAACCATTACTTTGTAAAAAAAAAAAATACCTTTTCAACATATTTGCACCACAGGTACTATATGCGTATTGCAAAAGGTAGAATTTAGCCCTTCTAGCAACCAACCAAATGAAATCTACTTTTCTCAAATAGCAAAGAAAGAGAACATTCTGCAATATCTCATTGTGGTTTTTCTTTGTTAGTACCTTAAAAACACTGTAAATGGTAAAAGAGAAATTGTGGTTTAAACTTCCAGAGGGCAAGATACTTTATCCCCAACTTTTTGATTTCTTCAAATACTTACAAATTATTCTCAGTAGAAAAATTAGACTCATTTTTTTCACAAGTCTATGAGATAGACTACATAACATCCTAACATAAGTGGCCCTGTTGCATTTCAAATCTCTAGTCACTGGAACAATTGGTTGATTTTGGCAGTCTCCATGACTAATGCGCTAACTCTGACCTATTAAATGAACTAAAACCGAGTGTGTTTGAATATTTGGTCTACAGATAAGCCTATTGGGGACATTCAAATAAATGAGGTGGACTTGACTTTTCTGGTCCTTTCAGATTGCGTTCAGGAAAAAGGTTACATGACAATTTACTAGAGCCAAGCTAAAAACATCCCATTCTAAAAGCCTTTCTTTAAACAATATACCATCTTTGCATTTTGCTAAATTTTGTTACTTGGAATTAAAAACTTATTAGAAGCAAGTCTTCTCTGCAAACTGACATATTCAATTACAGTCATCTGTTCTAGAGAACAGACTGTGTCTAGACAGAAGAATACCACCGTGGCTTAGAAGGAACATGATGCGTTACAGCGGCTGATTCTTGGGCTGGGTGACTGTTTTTATGATCTGCATTGAGAACACCATGTGATAAACTATTTTGCAGCTTCCCAAACGTGTGTAGGTATGAACGAACTCAATGACTACAGCAGTAAACAAAATGAGATTGAATTATGACGATGTGGTGGTGATGGGAGAAAAACACATCAGCCAAAGTTAAATATGAAACAGCAGCATTAAAAATGCAAAATAAAAGCAAACAAACAAAACCAGATTAATATAAATTAAAGCCAAGAGTCCAAGCTTTGTGGGAGAAAAAATTCTAGCCTTTGTTCCATGTTCCAGGATCATAACAACTGTGTTTAGGGCGGGGGACGTGGAGTTATTTATTCACATGTACATGGAATAAGAACAAGCAGTTGGCTGCCTATAAGAAATTTAGCATCTGTCTTGGGAAGCTTCCTCTCAAACACAACCATACTGAGTGCATACCATATGAAAGCGAATAGGCCAGGAGAACTGGCTGTTATTGATAGAAATTTGTAAGAAAGTAGTTTTCATGTTTTTAAATGTTCAGGCTTAGATGCATGTTTTGCGCTTCACGAAGCTACAACGCAGTAAACATGTTTGATCTTACAAAGAATCTAAGTTTAAACAAATTTCTCTAAAGATGAGTTTACAAATGCTATAAATCACACATGCTTTGCAAAGCCATTGCCAATATAAAAGAAAAGGATTCTGCTTCCCCCCACCCCCAGCCCCTGAAACTGGTCATCATTTTGAGAGACTGAAAATGCAATCATTGTCAATTTTCTCGTTTCCATGGCTTAGAAATCTGAGAAGGCAGGGGTTCATTTCTTAGTAAATTTGCCCCCTAGGTTAGAAGAGGAAGACGCAAATGAAAGGAGAGGACATAGTGCATGGTGGTTGCTAAGAAACATGCAACTGAACACAGGCTGCCACTTAATAATGGCCAGAGGGGGTGTGAGCTGTGATAACATCGTCCATGATAGCTCTGCCTCCCGGCCCAGCAGGGGCCACCGCTGTGGGTAAAATGAAAAGGAAGGCAGTCTTGTTAGGGAAAATGTAAGAAGACTGGAAAGGGAAATGAAAGCCTGAGGCCCTTTTCATACTGGGATGGTGCTACAGGCGCCCTGAGGGAAAAGGCATGCTTTGTGTTATTTCTGCTAGTAATGAAGGTGAATGGAATTAGGAGTGATTCACACTCTGCTACTTGCTCACCTGGTAGCTGACAGCTCCTCTTTGAAAGACCTGGGTCCTGTGAGTTCATTTATCAGGACTCAATGAGTCAACCCCTCTTTCTGACTTAATTAGCCTCATGGAAAGGAGAAAGGAATTTTAACTCTGGCCAAGTGGGCTAACTAACCTCTAAACGCCACAAAACAGATGTGTTATGCAACGGACATAATCAGCACAGCCCAGAAGTTAGGAGTGCAGCCTCTAGGGTCTGACTAACCCGGGTTCAAGTCCCAATCCTTCCAGTTGGTGACCTTGGGTGAGTTACATGCACTCCCCAAGCCTGGAAGTCCTCAATGTGTTTAATAGGGGCCAAATCATAGAACCTCCATGCATGCTTGTTTTCAGCCCAATGCCACTTCCCCCTTGCTTCTAGCAATAGACTTCCCCTCTCTTATTTTGGGAAATCCCTAGCCTGGCTCCAGAGGGGGTTGCCAATCAGAATCCCAACACCCCTCCCCAAACTACTCCACTTCAGCTACAATAATTGGTTAAATTGGTGGGCAATGACCCAGACCACGCTGATCAGAATCTTGCCATTTGGATTTTAAAAACTAAGTTAGAGTGAAAGTTCAAGTATGACCAGGGAAGCATTTTCTTTCCAGTGGTGAAGCTGGCAGAGCTACTGTCAACCACATTTCCCACCACGTGGATAAAACTCGTCTACAAAGGAAGAGAATGATACTGACAAGTAAAAACACACAGAAACGGGAGAAAGATGCTCTCAAGGTCATTTGCATACCAAACTCCAATCCTGAATTCCCCAGGACCACCCTTGTTCGTACCTCTCAAAGCTCTAGATGACATTTATACTTGAAAATGCATGTAAAGTCTTTAGTACAGTGTCTGGCAGAGAGGATTTGATAACTGTTCAAATTATTATTAGTTGAAAGTTCTTGGAAGAGTTGCTTCTCACCTCATTTGCTTACTGAACCCCACAAAAAGTGGCATTCCCAGAGTGGAGGGGGGAATAAAGTGACTACAGGGTGGCTGTCTGCAACCAAGTGGCCCTGCTGACAAGCAGAGATCTCTCTTATTCTACCACCTGACTCATGGGAGAAAGTTGTTTCAAATGCCTGGATTATACAGTCCAAATCGCATCATTCTTAGTGTCAAAGAAGTCCTAATTTTTACCAAGTTAAACGCACACAACAAAAGACAAGGAATGAACAGAAGCATTCCAAAGACTAGGTCCTGGCCCCACTGCTGACACTTGTAAGTTGAAGGCAGAGCGTTACTTTGGAAAGGAGTGAAAATCGAGTTTGCCCTAATTGTTTTCAGCACTATTGAGGTCTCATCTTTTGACATGTATAAACTAGAGAATGTATGGAAAAATTGATAATACTTTCCTGAAGGGACAGAGAAGAATTGGTGTGACTAGGGCCATTTCTATACATGTAAAGAGGGTTGAAACAAACATTTAGCCCATCAATGAACGTACTGAGCATCTTCTGTGTATTTGCCCTGTGTTTAAAGATGTATAACAACCCCTGTTCTTGTGTTCACAGTCTGTCCACAGAAACAGACCACACATGGGGACTCAGAGAGAGGTGAAATCCCAGAAGAAGCAATGACTTAAACCTGAGAGGAGGCCAGTGAAGGAAACACAAAGGAGTTAATATTCGATCTAGGTTTTGACAGACACAGGGCAAAGAAGAGGAGGGAGGCAGTCCTGAACAGACAGAATTATATTCAAGGAGTCAGGATGGTGGGAGACTGCAGGTTATGCTTGGAAAGAACTAAGAGACAACGTGGATTGTGACTAAAGCACAATATGTATCAGTGTAGCAGCCTTAATCTTTTATTGAGCAATCTAGATGTAGCTGAGGGCTGTTGTATTCCTTGAGATCTCAGTACGATTGACCTGGACACCCCATGGCCAAACCCATTGCCAATTTTTAGGTTTGTGCAAATCCAAAGCCAAGATTTCTGGAAATTTCTAGTGGGTTATCATTTCCAAGGTTGTTCAGCTTTCTGGATCCTGCATGTTTGACCATTGTCTCTTTGATTTTTACCTTCAATTTCTATCCCAACAAAATCATTCACACACCTAAACTCACATTCTTGAGTTTAGGAGTCCTTTCTGAAGGTTTTGGTCCATCAAATTACACAGCCATCTACCATTTTCTTAATCACTCTCTATTCCATTATAGAGTCATTTGGGAATGCAAACTCTTCTTTCTGTATGAGACGGAACAATTATCTTCTGTCCATCTAGGGGCAAACCCTATTCCTCCACTTGTCTTGTGTCCAGTGGTTTAGAAATTGACTTAATTTTTAAAAAATTTTTATTTTTGTAGAGACAAAATCTCACTATGTTGCCCAGGCTGGTCTCGAATTCCTGGCCTCAAGGAATCCTCTTACCTCATTCAGCTCCTAATGTGTTGGAATTACAGGCATGAGCCACCACCCAGCCTAAAAATTGATTTTCGTTGCTTGAACGGATCTCACTGTCTACCCTACATGGCATATCAAAAAATACTTCTCTGGCCGGGCTCAGTGGCTCAGCCTGTAATCCCAGCACTTTGGGAGGTCGAGATGTATGGATTACCTGAAGCCGCAGGTTCGAGACCAGCCCGGGCCACTCGGCGAGACCTCGTCTCTACAATAAATAAAAAATTAGCTGGGTGTGGTAGTGTGTGCCTGTAATTCTGGCAACTTGGAAGACTGAGGCAGAATGATCGCTGGAGCCCAGAAGGTTGATGCTGGGGTGGCCGTGACTGTGCCATTGCACTCCAGTCTGGGAGATGGAGTGAGACTCCAACTCAAAAAAATATGTATTTCTCTAATAAGAATTCTGATACCAGATATAAAGGTTATTGTAACTTTTCCATCACTTCACAGACAAACCATAATTTATTAAATGAAAATCATGTGAATTGCTATGGAGAAGGTGAGAGGAAAGAGGAAGAGAGGGCATGAGTGAGAATTGTGGCTGTACTGCCAGTGCTGTTGGTACTCAGCTAAGAAGATGGAGAGGAGCCATTGAATGCTTTGAACTTGAAAGAGGCTCAAGCCCTTGTTGGTGGGATCAGCCTGGAAACAGGAAGAAGAATGGATGCGAAAGAAGAGCATTCTGAGTCCAGCACATAGTTGAGGACAGAGTTGAGGAGGACTGGCATGACAGCAAGAGTTAATGCAGTGACAGCTGGAATATGAGTTCTTTAGAAACCTACAAGTCAGAGAAATCAAAAACATTTGCAATTCATTTTTATTCAAAGATTTATAAATTTCAAGGGAGAACAACTCTTTCAAAGTTACCACCTTATGTCATCATTTCAGTGATGCATGCATTTTCTTAATCAGGGCAAGGGATATGAATAATAACAAAATCAAATGATGGTTGATGACTTTTGAAGTCTATCTGGTTTGACTATTTGAGATAGTCACTAGAACTTTCCTAGGTCTTTTTGTGATCTCAAATGCTACTTCGTCCTGGCCTATTAATTTATTGCAGCTATACCTTACCATTTACCTGATAAAGGACAATTTGTGTTGTGTGCTTTAATTATTTTCTCTAGACTTTAAACTAATTTAGGCACAGAAGTCTTTCTATCTCGTTACTTTCCCTGTTGTGGGTATTTGGAATCTACTCGTTATGTGTTCCCTCCTTGCAACCCCAAATTTGTGAGTGTTCTCTATAAGAAGATGTGTATGTACTTGAGATCTGCACACACCTTCTAAAAAAATTCTTTGCATAATATCTATGCTCCTTCAAAACCACAAGCTACAAACACCAGGCCTGCTCTTACGGGGGAAAGAAGAGGAATTTTTTTTTTTAAAGCATGTCCATTTTTAAGCTTCTGGGATCCATTTAGTGAGCAGGAGATGATAATGGTTCATGAGATTCTAGTGGCCCAAATCATTAGGAGTTTATGCAGTCTTGCTGCCCTGGGACTCATATATTTCCGTTGACAACTGGCTCCAGCTTCTTCCACCCAGCTGGCCTCTCTCCTGCATGCTGTCCCCAGGGCCTCCCTTCAAGCAGCCCTACTGTTCTCTGGCCCTAGCCCATCTAGTAGGCTGTCATGCTAAGACACAGAGCCAGCAGCAGCAGCAGCAGCAGCAGCAGCAGGGCCAAGGCTCCACTGTCCCAGGGTCAGATTCAATTTCCAATACTCTTCTACACGACAGAAAACAATTAAATGTGAAAACTCACCTTTGATTTATGTGTACTTTGTGGAATCTGAAATGAAACAACAAATCGAGATAGTACAAGTTGATATTGCTAGCATTAAAGATTTATGCACTATTCCAAACAACTCAGAGAAAGGTCTGAGCTATATAGATAAGTGCATATTCTTAGGTCACTGATGCCTTCACATTGAGACAAACTTTTTTTCTTAATTTATATGAATTGACCATAATGTTGGGTAGTCATCACCTGAGAAATGTATTGCTATAAGTTAACCTGTTCCTGAAAGCAAGTGGAAACTATAATCATTATAATAAAGTGATTGTATGAAAACAAAGTAGGGTTCAGGGAGATGTAAAACTAATTTCATGGTTATCAATATAAGCATTGGTGGTTGCGTAGCATGTATATGATGTCACCCTAAAGAAGAATGACCTCATCTACAGTGTGTGGTAGATGGCGGGTTGTAAGCTAAGCAGGGGTTTGACCTCTAATACTTTAAGTCTCATTAATTAAACCTGTGCCAGAGAAACCGAAGGAAGGCACACAGGTGTTGTAATACAGCAAGATAGTTTTGCAAGGATCTCTTCTTTCTACTGCTTCTCTGCAGTCCATTCTAGAATGACGCAAGTTTCTCATTTCTTCAAAGCAGATTATTTCTGGAAAGCTCTAAGGCCATCCATGTGCATATCTGCACTATATAATGTCAAGTGTTTTGCTTATCTTTACTGTCAGAAATGCCTCTCTTAATAGCCCACTATCCCCCATGCTCTCTTCCAAACTTCTCTGAAATTTTCATCAAGGAGGCGCTTCCTGGATGTTTGACAAGACCAGAAAGAGCTTTGTTTCCAGGATACTGATAAACTGCAGACATTATGTGGAGGAGGAAGGCCCAAATGGGCCGAGCAGAGATGTCATCACTAGAAAGGAGTGAGCTTGAGGAGAAGACCAGAATGTTGCTCCTCAAAGTGCAGCTCATGGTCCAGCAGTGTGGACAACTTCTGGAAGTTTGGGAAGTGCAGAACCTCAAGTTTCACCTCAGGCCTGCTGAGTGAGAGTATGCATTGTAAGAGGATGATTTGTGCACATTACAGTTTGTACTGACCTTGAAGAAAGAGGAAAAGCACTGTTAGAAAGAGAGATGGCCGCTGGGCTCGGTGGCGCAGCCTGTAATCCCACGCTTTGGGAGGCTGAGGTGAGTGGACTGCCTGAGCCCGCAGGTTCGAGACCTGCCTGGGCAACCTGGCGAGACCTCATCTCTACAATAAATCAAAAAACCAGCCGGGTGTGGTAGTGTGCGCCTGTAGTTCCAGATACTTGAAGGCTGAGGCGGAAGGATCACCAGAGCCCAGCAGGTGGAGGCTGCGGTGGCTTGGAGCGGCCACTACACTCCAGTCTGGGTGACAGAGTGAGACTCCAACTCAAAAAAAAAAAAAAAAAGAGAGAGAGATGGCCAAACCAAGATGACCCAAGAAATGGTTGAGGATAAATAGGCTGTTTTGCCAAGGACTCTTCTGGAGCAATAGTCTACTCACTGGTTTCTAAAGCAACTTGGGCATCTGATTCATTGCTTTCAAATATATAGTTTCAGATCACACCCCAGAGTTTCAGATTTCATCAATCTGAGGAGGGATCCAGGAACCTCCATTTTTAGCAAGCACCTGGGTGATTCTCCTGGAACTGGCTCGTATTCGGATCTTCTATAGATCACTCTGTGCCCCAACTAGCTACTCTTCAACCTCTGAGCAGTCATAGAACTTTTCAGCCCTTTGAAAGATCAGAAAAGACCTTGATTTAAGAAAATCAGGAGATGAGTCCAGGAAGAAACTATTGCTGGTCCTAAGCCACCATTAAAAATTCCTGGCCAAAAACATCAGAATCTGGTTGCTGTATAACCAGTAACATTCTCAAATTGATGGCTACTTTCAGACTTGTTAACCAAGAAGATTTGAAGTTATAGACCTACATTTGATATGGCCCTGGCTAGAGTCATCCAAGACAGCAGATGAGGTGGGAGTCTGTTTTTAGAAGTACATTTGTGAACACACATTTGTTGAGGGCAAAACGCAATGATTCAGAATGTGGGGTGGGGATAGGGTTGTGTCTTCAGCATCGCAGTCATGACTGATTGTAATGTTGTGATCTCATCAGAAAATTATAAAGTACCAATATAGGGGACATTGTTTCACTCAGATAATTTTCTCACTTAAAACAAGGGTTTTCGTTGTCTGAAATAAAAAAGAAAATTTCTAGCACTTGCCCTCTCTGGCTCCTCCTGAGTCTTCAGAAGAAAGACCCACCTCTCCACAGTGTCCACTCCTCTTCTTAAGTCATAGGAAGCCAGAGAGCTTCTCTTGCAAGGGACCTTACTTCACTTACCAGCAGAGTTTGGAAATAATTTCCTTTCCTCCAAAGACGTCAATGTAAAAAATGTAGCATGGGGGCCAAGGGTGTGAATTATTGGGTTAGTCTACCTACTTCAAATCCTATCAGCCTCTTAAAAAGCTATGAGGCCTTGAGCAAGTTCCCCAAAGATCCTGTGCTGCCGATTGTCACCTAAACATGGGATGATCACAATACCTGTGTCACAGCTGTTGAAAGGATGACATGAGAAAATGCAGGGCTATCAGTCTAGTAGACAGCATTGTCAATCTGCTTTCTAAATAGCCCCTCTACCTACAATCCTGCAAAAGCCCATAAAAGCCAAGTGCTTAGACACTCTCCACCCCCTGCAGAGAAACCAGTACTCAAGTGGGGATGTTGTTCTGTAGTGCAGCCAGGCGAGGACAGGTTTCTCTGCCTTTCTCTTGCTCACCTCATCTCTTAAATTCTTGACCCCACTACAGTTTTTTCTTCAAAAGAAAATCTTGAAAGGGCTTCCTTCTAACTTGCTCAATTAGAACACATCTAACCTTCCAAAGGACTTGTCCCTACCTGCCTTCCTCCAAGTCCCCTTCCATCTAGTGCCTCTGGCTTTGAACTAGTCGGGGTGAAGCCTCCTCCTCTGTAAGTCCAGCCCCTTTCTGCAGGTAGGTGCCTGCTGAATTTGGCCCTTGTGGCCCTAGTTTGCTCAAAGAGCTTCTGCGGTATCAAGAGGAAATGGGAATAAGATGTGTTGCGAAAAAGGGAGGGTGGAAACGGAAATCTTAAAAGAGAAAACAAATGAACGCTGAGCACCCAGCTTCCACATGTAAATTCATGAGAGTCACAGGATTGCAGAATGGTGGCGGTAGTTGGCTGCCTAACTGGAAGGATGAACAGTGCTATGTGCTGGTTTGGCTGAAAAGACTGTCTTCCCTAGTAAGCAAATTATTGATTATAAACTGTTATGATTCCTTCGGAGCCATTGTGGCCAACCCTATTATTCCATTTGCCTTAAATGCCTGCTGTGTTCCCATGCCAAAACCCTTATGAAATTTCCACTGGAAAAAAAATGAGTAGCAAATTTGGGTCTCAGTGCTCATATATAATTTCAGATTTCATTAATGGTTATTAAATATATGCCCTGAGGAAGGATAAAGTTCCTCATATGAATGGAAAGAGAATTGAATTTATAAATAAGGTGACTTTGTTTTCAAGGACTGTTCATTAGACATATCCAGGGCACATTTTTAAACATTCAAATGAAAGGTGTTTAAAATCTCACAGGATAGAAAATGCAACGTTGGGGAAAATACAGTCTTGCTCAAAAAAAGTTTAAAAACGACTAAGTCTGAAGCATTTTTCTCTGCTTGGAGTTTGAAAATGAATTCTGAGGAAAATTCAAAAAAGTTGTAAAATATTTATATATTGTGCCCCTCCAAATATATCCACATAAGAACATGTGGTGGACCTACTGGTAGCAAACTGCATGCGAAAACGAATGTTGAAAAATTTTTATTAATCTTCTTTTAAGAACCACAATTTTAAAAAAATTAAAAGAG
>CAUYQG010234244.1:0-13985 GCA_963574415.1 Tarsius wallacei | reverse complement strand
CTACCACGCCCGGCTGATTTTTTGATTTATTGTAGAGATGAGGTCTCGCTTGCCCAGGCGGGTCTCGAACCCGCGGGCTCAGGCAATCCACTCACCTCAGCCTCCCAAAGGCGCGGGATTACAGGCTGAGCCACCGAGCTCGGCTTGCCTGGCTAATTTTTTGGTGTATTATAGAGATGAGGTCTCACCATGTTGCCCAGGCTAGTCTTGAACCTGCAGGCTCAGGTTCTCTCTCTCTCACCTTAGCCCCCCAAAGTGCTGGGATTACAGGCTTGAGCTACCACACCCAGCCACAACTGCCTTTTTAAAAAATAAATATATCATAGTTGTACACATTTTGGGGATACATGTAATATCTTGGTGCATGTATACAATGTGTAATCATCAAGCCAGGCTCATCAGGATATTACCTTACACATGTGTCTTTTATTTGTATTAGAAATACTACAATTCTCTAGCTACTGCATTTTAATGTGGATGCTATTTTGAATATTGAAATACAAATTAATTCTAAAGTATGATTGAATCCTTACTAGTTTTCGCCAGTGTGCATTTTCTCAATCAGTGGATAATACAGCACAATTATGTGTGTGCAGCCCTTCACACTTTTTGATGTTCAAAGTGAGAATTCATGGTCAGGAAGGTTGGGAACCAGTATTTTAACTACAAAAGAGGTCACTGATCAAAGGTGAGCCTGAGGATCCCTGATTTGATCTAGCCCTGCCTGCTCCTTGTCACTGATAATGACTCCGGCTCTGATTTCATGAGGGTCAACTCATTCTGGAGAGCCTGCCCTCAGCATGGGGTTAAGGAGCGTTGACACATCCCGCTGAACCAGCTGCTCTGCATTTCAGAGTCTTACTGGGAAAAGGGAACTTGGGTAGGGGGCGGCTGGCTGCACGGGCAGGAGGCATAAGGCCGGATGTGTTGTTTTCCCAGTGTACAAAACCGACCTGGAGAAGGACATTGTTTCCGACACATCCGGAGACTTCCGCAAGCTGATGGTTGCCCTTGCCAAGGTTGGTTTCTCGGTGTATTCCTAAGTCACCACCTCATTTTATACTTGGGAGTGAATTAACTAAATCCTCTGTGCCTGCATCAGAAATTTCAGCTGTGTTTTTGACAGTGGGTTTGCACTGTCACTGCAGAGTCGTCATTTTTGTGTAATAGGATTTCTTATCCTGTGAGACCACATGGGCAGGTGCACTTTGAGGGGGAGCTGGTGACTCTCAAGTCCTGGCCTGGGTTGGTGTGCCCGCTCTGGCCGGGTGCCCTAGGGAAGGTCACTCTGCCTCTATCTGTGGCCACGCAGGACCCTGTGGGAAGTGACCTTGTTTCTTTCACCTGCTCTCACATCTTATGGGAGAATTTGCCCATGCAGCCCTTTGTCTGGAGGGGGATCTGTGTGGAGCTGATTGCTGATGTCGACCCATTCACGTGGAGGAAGGGCGTTGCCCCTGGGTATCTCTGGTTCTGGGCAGCATAGGGAGGAAGAGAAGCTATTTTCTCTGGATGTCCTGAGAGCGAATGACTGAGAGTGCCTGGTGTTCCGGCCACTCACGTCTCCATTACGGCCACAACTCCCATGCCATCCTCCCTGGCACGCCTCTCTCCCTCCACCGCCACCCTGGGTCCCGCCACCCACGGATCTTTCTGAAATTCATTCTCACTGTTTAACTTCCCTGTTCCAAACCTATTTCTGCTGAGTCAGATCAAAACTCTCAGCCGCCTTTAAGGTCCTTTGTCCCCAGCCCACCCTCCCTTCATCTTCACTTGGCCATGCCTCCAGCTTAGCTCTGCTGTGATGGGCCGCCCCCCATGTGCCTGGGAGTGTGCTGTGTTTCTGCCGCCGTCCCCCTCCTCTCCACGAGCCACATCTGACTCAGCTTCCAGGTTCAGGCTCTTTGCCGCACCCCGGTCCACACCCTTTGCTGACTCTGCCTCCTTCTGAGCGTTCTCTCTCTTGTGCATTTCATGCCATCTTCGTGCCGTGGATTACTGTGTGGTTTCACCATTTGTTCCATGCTTCTTTCTCCATCTGGATCATAAGCTCTCTGAGGAAAAAAACGAAATCTCATTAGCTTTTTTTTTTGGCGGGGGCATTCTGGAAGGTGCTTAGCCCAGGACTAGGCCCCAAGATGGTGATGGCAAAGCACAGCCCCCACTTCCCTACCTCAAACATTTCACCATTCCTTGGTCATGTTAGATTTCAAGGTGAAGAAAAACTCGAGGTGGGGGCTTGTTCAGGAAATGAAGTCATGGCTTACATGGGTTGAGGAGAAAACACATTCAGTTTTAACATATACAGAGAAATAGATTTGATGTTCTTCATTTTTTTCTGCAGGGTAGAAGGGCAGAGGACGGCTCTGTTATTGATTATGAGCTGATCGACCAAGATGCTCGGGTAAGTGCCAAGCTTTTTGGTTTGAGTTTTTGTTTTCTGGTAAGTCTCTGGATTGTCTATAGTCATCTATTCCAGTGTAGCAAATTGTCCCCAAGCTTAGTGACTTAAAACTTAAAGGTGAGCCTGAGGATCTCTGATTTGATCTTACCCTGCTTGTTCCTTGTCACAGATAATATTGATTTCTTGAGGGTAAACTCATTGTAGAGAATCCTCCCTCAGCTTGGGGTCAAGGAGCATGGATACATTCGACATTTATTATGACTTAGTTTCTGTGAGTCAGGAATTTGGGAGTGGCTTGGCCGAATGGTTCTGGCTCAGGGTCTCTCCTGAGTTTGCAGAGAAAATGATGGCTGGGACCGTTGTCACTGAGGGTGTGACTGGGTCAGGAAATCTGCTTCCAAGATGGTGCACCCACATGCCTGTTGTCAGGAGACCTCAAAACTGCTTCCCCGTGCCTCCCCACAGGGTTGCTTGAGTGTCCTCACAGCATGGCAGCCAGCTTTCCCCTGAGCCAGTGATCCAAGAAAGAGAGCAAGGGGGAAGTTACGGTGCCTCTTCCGACCTAATCCCAGGAATCACACACTGTTAGGGCAGTCATGCTCTTTTCATTAGAAGTGAGTCACTGAGTCTAGCCCACAGTCAGTGGAAACCTCCACCTTTGGAAGGGAAGAATGTCAAAAAATTGGTGGCCGTATTTTAAACCCACCACTGTCGGAGAGCAAGATTTATTAGAAGATATTCCCTTGTAATGCTAGTGTTAATGACAAGGTCAATACCTGATTCGCGCATGCCCCTTCAGGCCTGGCTTGCATGGAGGGGCTGGTTTCTGCAGGGTGTGATTTGGCTGCACACTGGTGTGCATGCATGCACACATAGAGCAGACAGTGCAGAAGCAGCTGGGAACAGCAAGGCTTATTGCTCCATGATGGTGGGGCACAGGGGAGAGAGCAAAGGCCTGCCCTTCTCTTCTGACTGAATAGAACTTTGCCAGTTCTGGTTCCACGGTCTCTGAGAACTGTTTGTTAAGCTCGTTCAGCCTGCTGTGAACTGGGCCCCTTACTCTGGGGGTCAGCAGTTAAGCATGTTGTAAAACCTGCTGAGAAAAATGAATTTAAATTCTTGTTAGTTTTAAAACTCAGTACATTCCACGCGGCACTTTCAGCTGGTGGCAGAGAAGGGTCTTTAATACAGTCATCAAGGTTGGGTTTTGCCACTCCCGGAGGGTGGATGATCGCTCAATACACAGCTCCCTGGCATGATCCCTCCTTCTTCTCGCCCTTCCCGCCATTGTTAACATGATTTGTGGCCCCTGAATTTTCTGGAGACTGAAAATGGGATTGGACCAGCGCCTTTTCCAGCTCCATTATGTCCCGAGTCTTTGAAGCTTGGGGGTGGGCTTCTGATAGTAGCTGCCTTCAGGAAATGGCCACTAGCTTGCCTGCTACTGAATATGCCGAGAGAGAGGAGGGCCGGATGTGCTAGTGGACGGCTGCATGTCCTTCTCCACGTGAAGAGATGCTCTCGGCCCTTCCTTCCTTGTATCTTTTGGATGGAGGTCTCACTCTGTCACCCAGACTGGAGTACCATGGCAAGATCACGGCGATCGTGCCTCATGGCAGCCTTGACCTCCTGGGCTCAGGCGATCCTTCCACCTCAGCCTCCTGGGAAGCTGAGACAACAGACAAGCACCACCCCAGCTAATTTTTAAACTTTTTTTGTAGAGATGAGGTTTCTCTGTGTTGCCCAGGCTGGTCTCAAAACTCCTGGGCTCAAGCGATCCTCCTGCCTCGGCCTCCCAAAGTGCTGGAATTACAGGTGTGAGTCACCGTGCCCGGCCTCCATCCTCCTTTTCTTGTTCAGGGAAGGCGATTGTATGGCACTGACCTTGTGAGCAGTCTGCAGTCTCGTGCCATATCTTTCAGTGCCTAAGGAAGACGGCTTGTGATGCAGGCTTTTGACGTACATAGCATGCTTTTGCCCATGTCTGCAGAGCAGTCCACTCTTTCTCATGTGGCATTTTGAGTAGCTTTCTGTGTGTTTCTCGCACGACATTTTTTACAACCTTGTTCTGGATGGTGTAGTTACTTTTGGTGGGTTGTACTCACAGGATCTCTATGATGCCGGAGTGAACAGGAAAGGAACTGACGTTCCCAAGTGGATCAGCATCATGACCGAACGGAGCGTGTGCCACCTCCAGAAAGGTGGGCGCTGTGCTGAGGGGGTCTCTGTGCCAAGCGGCTCTCGGGTGGCCCGGGGAAAGTCTGTGTTGGGGCTCCCATCTGCCAGAACAAGGTTCACTCTCACTTGGCACTCTCTTGGGTTCACCCATGTCTCCCACCAAGTCCATTTGCCCACCTCTCCCATTCTGGATCCTTCTCTCCCCTAAATAGTTTCTGTGTTTGGTGCTTTAACTCACTGTCCCTTCTCGTCTGATGATCATTTTATCTTGCCATATTTGTTGACATAGTGGACTTTGCTGGCTGCTATGTACTGTTTCTCGTGCCTTCCAGATGGAATGGGTTTCACTCAGGGGAGGTGAGGATAGTCAAAACATGTAGCCTGGGCAATGCTACTCAGGACATGTGCATGGTATGACTGTTGCAGGACAAACTGGTGCATTGTTGGCTCGGGTCATCATGGCAATCTCTAACCTGCAAGGATCCTATGATCATCCTCCATTTTTTTTTTTGAGACAGAGTCTCACTCTGTCACCCAGGCTGGAGTATAGTGGTATACTCATGGCTATTCCAGCCTCAACCCTTCTGGGCTCAGACGATCCTTCTGCCTCAGTCTTCCAAGCATCTGGAACCACAGGTGTGCACCACCATGCCTGGCTAATTTTTTGATTTATTGTAGAGATGAGGTCTTGCCATGTTGCCCAGGCTGGTCTCAAACTCCCGGGCTCAGACAATCCTCTTGCCTTTGCTTCCCAAGGTGCCAGGATTACAGGCATGCACCGCTATGCCCGGCTCATCCTCCATATTTTAAATCTTGGTGCGTAGCTGTGTGAGTGATCATTGACAGCTCTGACTAGTGACACTGATCTGATGATTACTTGTCGCTTTTCCTTAGTATTTGATAGGTACAAGAGCTACAGCCCTTATGACATGCTGGAGAGCATCAAGAAGGAGGTTAAAGGAGACCTGGAGAATGCTTTCCTGAACTTGGGTAAGCAAGTGTGGCCCCTCACCCCTGGTGGTCTTCAGCTATCAGTGGACAGTGCTGACACAGAATAACACAGGGCTGTCCTCTGCATTCAAGTGTGTTGGGAAGGTGTGGCTTCTGCATATGCTTCGGGTAGTTTTATCATCCTAATCACATACATTTAAGGATATAAAATGGAAGAAGTCCTTATACTGGTAAGAAATTACTGCCAGGGAGGAATAGGATAGCAGGAGAAGAGAGGGTTGTGTTGGGAAAACTCACACGTGCACTCCAGGTTTCTGCAACCCTGAGTACCCTGGCTTAAAACCTCAGCGTCACTTGGCATTTCAGAGGATTCCTGGGCTTCCCTCAGCCTCTCTCATTTTGTAGCCCACTTCTGCTGTATCAGGTCGTTTCTGGTTTGCAGCCAGGTCAGGGTATCCCCTCCTGCTGATGGGACAGAGACGAGCAGCTGTGCCCTGATGCCCTCTCTTCTCTCCACAGTCCAGTGCGTCCAGAACAAGCCCCTGTATTTCGCTGACCGGCTGTACGACTCTATGAAGGTAAGGGTGACTGGTGGAGAGGTCCGTGTTTTCACATTGGTCTTTTTCTTGTGTGCCCCAACTAAATCTCCTTGACTAGTGGCTGGAGGAAGGGACCCCACTGTCTGGACACAGAAGCACAGCAGTGTTTGCATTTGACAGATGAGAAAACCACACATTTGTCTTCTCCCTTCCAGTTTGTGCACAGGTAGAAGTCAAGTGCTATGGGAGAGAGCGGGAAATGGTTGGTGTGTCTGACCCCTGCTCACGGGTTTTGCTGGCTTTCTCCTATTATCCCTAGAGTAAAGATGAGTGAGAAAGGGAGAGAGTATTAAGCACCCACTGCATCCCGGACTTGTGGTACTATTTTATCTTAAATCCTGGCACAGGCCGGGCTTGGTGGCTCAGCCTATAATCCCAGCACTTTGGGAGGCTGAGGCGAGTGGATTGCCTGAGCTCACAGGGTTGAGACCAGCCCGGGCAACTTGGCAAGACCTTGTTTCTACAATAAATCAAAAATTAGCTGGGTGTGGCAGCGCATGCCTGTAGTTCCAGCTACTTGGAAGGCTGAGGTGGAAGGATCACCTAAGCCCAGCAGGTAGAAGCTGTGGTGGCCAGAAGCATGCCATTGCACTCCAGTCTGGGTGACAGAGTGAGACTACAACTCAAAAAAAAAAAATCCTCGCACAACAGCCTAGCCTCCAAGGCTTATGTGATTATCTTTTTGTAGATGAAGAGACTAGCGCTCAGAGAGCCTAGTCAACCTCCTGCTTGAGGTTACACAGCCGGATTTGAACCTGAGTCTTGCCAACCCCAAAGCCTGCCTTGCAACTCTCCCTTATGTGAACCATCTCTTCCCACAGACTTGTCCCGTTTTCTCCACCTCAGACATGCGTGGTGTCTTTTGGCTTCCAGGCTTTTGCCATTTCTTCCTTGTCCACACCGGCTCTCTCCCATCTCACTTCAGGCTCCACATCACATGTGACCCCTCAGTGCCTCTGGTCTGAGGCTATGGACGTGAAGTCAGTGGCCCTCACTGCCCATACCATTCACAACGGCCCAGGCCATGATGAAAATGTGTTGCCACGCCCTCTCCAAGTCCGTGAGAGTCAGGAAACCTTGTGTCACATATGGAAACTCACGACTACTTGAGATGAGTCTTGCGGTAGTAGGTGCTCAGTCTATGTTTACTGAGTGACGGCACCGAGTAGGAGTTTGTGCTGACTAAATCCTGGGGTGTTTGGAATGCCAAGAGGCCTGTTTTGCTGAAGGAAAGAGTTGCATTTGTTGTGTTTGCAGTCCCTTAGAAGTCAGCATCCAGAGTCCAGATCAGTTCCACGTGCAAGAGAACTTACTGCAGGCTGAGTGACCCTTATCTGAAATGCTTGGGACTGGAGTGTTTTGTATTTTTGATTTTGAAATATTTGCATATTCATAATGAGATGGGACCCAAGTCTAAACTTGAAATTCATTTATGTTTTAGATACACCTCGTACACATAGCCTAAAGGCAGCTTCATATAGTATTTTAAATAATTTTGTGCGTGAAACAAAGTCTGGGTTGAGTACGTATGTGTGGGATTTTCTATTTCTGGCATTGTGTCGAGGCTCAAAATGTTTCAGAATCTGGAGCATTTAGGGTTTCAGATTTTCAGATCAGGGAGGCTCAACCAGTAGGCTGTCTTTTAACGGTAACATTGTCAGCGAGTTTTCACCTGGAATATCAACTTAACTTTCAGGGCAAGGGGACTCGAGATAAGGTCCTGATTAGAATCATGATCTCCCGCAGTGAAGTGGACATGCTGAAAATCAGGTCTGAATTCAAGAGGAAGTATGGCAAGTCCCTGTACTATTACATCCAGGTAAGGCCTGGGGTGCTGTGTCGGTCTGCCCTGCCGTCCAGAGGGTCATGGGCCCCAGGCAGATGGCCTAGTGGGATGATGGCAGGATGGTGATATTCTGTTTCCTGACTCTCCATGGAAGAGATGCTGGTCGTCAGATATCAGTAATTTATTCTGAAAGTGCCATTTGCGATTTGTCCTGGACACTTGTAGAATCAGGCAGATGGTTTATATTTCCCACATTGCTGCTCTACAATGATAGTTGGTGCTCATGACGACGCATCTACCACTGACATCCTGAAGAGATTTTGAAGACCGATTACGTGTTACATTTTCTGACTCTTTTATCCCTTGAAAAGTCCTCTGTGGTAGGCCTGACAACATCTCAGTGACTCAGAACTCCTTTTTCTCCAATTCCTGTCCACGTTGGAGTGATGGAACCTTTGCACATAAGGAACGATCCCATCCTCATGCTGTCACTGTGTGTGTTTCAGACAGGCTCTGCAGTTCTCTTTTCTAAATGTTCCCGATGTCCAAAAGCGTGCCCACGGTTTCCAAGGGCAACTGCAGAGGTGGGGTTGGTGTAGCCAGTTGATTAGGGCACACAGTTAAAGTTGAGGGACCAGGGAGACTCCTTGTCCTGGTTTCCTTACCTCACCAGCTTATTGGCCCTTGACCCTAAGAATCCAGGAAACAGCCACGTGAGGCTGGAGAGCCCCCTGTCCCCCCAGAAAGGCGAAGGTGAGGGAAGAGAATGGGCCCCGCCACAGTCCAGCCACTCACCTGTGTTGGTGCTCAGTGCCTGGTGTTGTTTGCCCCTGTGGTGGCAAGGGGGCTGGCGGTCTCCCCCCAGCACAGAGACAGCTGGCGATGGTTTGGGTACAGCCTTGCAGGCCTTCGCGTCTGGACAGGTCCCACAGAGTCTTTTCTTTGTTTGTGGTGGGAGAGGCTTTGTGGTGCTTTGAGGCTATGTATGCGTCATGGTGGAGTGTGAGCTTTTCTCTGATACCGCATTTCTTTTTTTCTCCCTGTCCATGTGTAGCAAGACACGAAGGGCGACTACCAGAAAGCGCTGCTTTACCTGTGCGGGGGAGACGACTGAAGCCCGACATGGCGTGAGCGTCCAGAAGTGGTGCTCCCCATGCTAACAGGTCTAGAAAACCAGCTTGCAACTAACAGTCCCCCTGACCCTCCCTTGAGGATGATGTTAGCATTGCCCCACCTTCTTTTAGTTGCCTAATAAGCATTGCCTAGCTTTCCTGTCTAGTCTCTCTCATAAGCCAAAGAAGAGAACATTCCAAGAAGTTGGAAATGAAGTCTATGATGTGAAACACTTTGCCTCTCATGTACTGTGTCATAAACAAATGAATAAACTGAATTTTTACTTTAGAAACAAGCACTTGGTCAACCTTGCTTTCAATTTAATTGTTTAAAAATTGAACGTGCTTAGGGGTTGTGTTGCTCTCCTGGTAAGGCCGCCTCTAGAGGAAGAAAGCTCTGGAACTGAGCTCACAGTGGCCACTCTCCACATGTGGCTATTTAAATTTAAAAGCCAGTTCCTCAGTCACACTCTCCACATTCCAAATGCTCAGTATCCATGTGTGGTTAACAGCTAGCATATTGGACAGTGCAGGCGGAGAACATTTCCATTATAATAGAAAGTTCCATTGGACAGTACTATATGCCTGGGGATGAGAGGAAACATGGGGGAGAAAAAATAGCCCAGAGTGTCCCTCACCTGCTTATCTTTCTACAGGCCAATTAGGTGAAAACAAGCAGGAGCAGTGGCCACAAACTGGGGAGAAGGGTGGTGGCTTCTGTTTAGCAAACTTGCAACTAGAAGTTGCAAGTGTTAAGTCCTTAGACTTGTAGTGGTAAATGACATCCTCCCTAATCTCAAGAACTCGCCTTTCAGTGAGCCAGGCTGCAGCATTCTTGCAAAGGAACTCTAACAAAAGTGGATCTAGAGAACAGAGAAGAGAGAAGAGGGTGCCATCCTTTGGGGGGATTGAGGATGTCAGAGAGAAGGAGAAGGAAACATCTGCCCGAAAGTCTAAGGTGAAGTTTTACAGCTGGGAGGAAGCTCCCCATGGAGATTCTTATGGTTCTGATAATGAATGACATGTCCTGACAGCTAGTACACGTGTCAGAAAGTACAAAGGTAGCTGGGTATGGTGGCTCATGCCTGTCATTACAGCCCTTTGGCAGGTGGAGGCGAGAGGATTACCTGAGCGCAGGGGTTCAAGACCAGCCTGGGCAACTTGGCGAGACCTTGTCTCTGCAATAAACCAAAAAATTAGCTGGACACGGTGGTGTGTGCCTATAGTTCCAGCTACTTGGAAGGCTGAGGCGGAAGGATGGCCTGAGCCCTGCAGGTTGAGGCTGCGGTGGCTGTGATCATGCCTTGACAACAGAGTGAGACTCAAAAACAAAACAAAACAAAAAACAAAAAAAGGAAAGTACAAAGGCTATAGAGTGACTTTATGTAAGTGAGCACTATGTATTGATGTATCTGTGTTCATAAATGATAGGGGACTTTGTTTTTTTGAGTCCGGGTCTCACTCTGTCACCCAGGCTGGAGTGCAGTGGCACCATCATGGTTCACTGCAGCCTCGACCTCCTGGGCTCAGGCAATCCTTCCGCCTCAGTCTCTGGAGTAACTGGGACTACAGGCACGTGCCACCACGCCTGCCTAATTTTTTTTTTTTTTTGGTAGAGATGAAGTCTCACTATGTTGCCTAGGCTGGATTCAAACTCCTCGGTTCAAGTCATCCTCTTGCCTCGGTATCCCAAAGTGCTGGAATTACAGGTGTGGTAGCCTGTGGACTCCTTTCTATACAAGCACTTTCCCTAAGCAGGTGTAGGGCTGGGGTGAGGGGAAGTGGACAGCTCTCCCCTGACCCTTGGACTGTGTATCCTCCTCAGGTTGCTGTGCCCGCTGCTCATTCTTGGCACCTGGCCAATGTGGGGCACACTCAGTCGTCCACCGGGACCGGGAAAGGGGTGGGCTTGAATGTATGAGATGGGCATGTTAGACAGACATGGGAAGTCTGGGGAATAAAGAATGCCTGCCCCACTTTAGAAATTCAAATTTGATTAAAACAACGATAGTAGCAACAGTACAGTGTTGGCCAAACCAAACAGATCTGTGAGTTGACTGGCTTGTTATTCTGAGCCTTGGGCAAACTTATGGTGGAAATTCAGGTGGAGCATGGCTCCTGAGCCCTGTCCCATAAAACACCTGGAAGGCCTCTGAGGTATTCTGTATTTATGTTTATTTTTGAGTTGGGGTCTCACTCTGTTGCCCAGGCTGGAGTGCCGGGGCATGCTCACGGCCACTGCAGCCTTGACCTGCAGGGTTCAGGTAATCCTATCTCAACCTTCCAAGTAGCTGGAACCACAGGTGCACGCCACCATTCCCAGCTAATTTTTTGATATATTGTAGAGATGAGGTCTCACCAAGTTGCCCAGGCTGATCTTGAACCCCTGGGCTCAGGCAATCCTCTTGCCTCGGCCTCTCAAAGTGCTGGGATTACAAACATGAGCCACCGTGCTCAGCAAGATATTCTTTAAAAAGCAGGTCATGCAAAAATAAGGCATTTTATCAAATGTGTCCTGCTATGCATATTAGGATTGATGCCCCAATTCCCCAAAATGTCCTTTTCTGTGTGCTCGGGGCAGAGTTCAAGGAACTGGATAAGAGGACCTTTTTGTTTAACCCCAAATGATCATGTTGAACTTGGAATTGATGTTGCAGATCAGCAAACACTGGGACTTTGTTTCCTCTCACCCATAAAGAGCATCATAGGGCTGCCAAGGGCATGGATGAAGGAAAGAAAAGGCCGTGTGGTGAACATAGGGGGTCTTGCCTCCACTGTGCCCAGGACAGCCTAGCCACTGGGCTGGCTGCTGTGGACCGTCCAGTGGGTGTGAGGGAAAGTCCAAAAGGCAGGCTGGCCTGGGAAAGGCTGGGAGAACCGTCCCACATGCTGCCTGCTGTCTTTCCTCTGCACGGAGCCATGGCTGTCTTGCGTTTTCCAAAACTGATGGCACTTGGAATGTGATCTCATTTTCTTCTGGATTTCAGCCTGTCCTCAGTGAAGCTGGTCAAGCCATTTCTTGAAGTAAAGAGAACCATCTGGAGATGTGAATGTGGTCCCCAACAATTATACTTTGCAAAGAGAAGGAAAAGGGCCCCGGGCAGGCTTTATTCTTCTGTGAGTTGATAACAAGAACTTCAATTTCATTATCTGAGGACTAAAAGGCAGTGGATGCAACGTAGCCATGAAGACTTCCTGTACTATGATGACAATGAACAAGAACATGATCCCTGTGGGTCCCCGGCCCGGCTGGTGTGGGTGCTAGGGCTGGGCAGGGCTATGTCGTATGACTCCAGAGATCACTCCTAACATTGTCATGTGTGTGAATGGCATCTCTGCAGGAGCTGGGCAGTGCACAACCTGAGCAGGCACACATGATGGCCGTATACTGTGACCCCAGGCGTGGGTGAGATGGCCTATTAGGCCTTTTGTTATAGATGTCTTCCAGATTAAAAGTTAGAAGTCAAACGCCACTTGGAAACAAATGGGTGAACCCCTAGGAATCTTTACTTTCCCAAGGACTCCTGCTCTCTGGACCAGTTGTACTGGGCCATGCACACATGACTACATATATGAATCTTCCCCAGTATACGAAGTTCCCATGGTGTAAATTATGAGTTAAGATAGCTAAAGTGGGGAAAACCAGGCTCATAAAATGGCTGCATTTAGCAAGAAAAATGACTTGAGGACAGACATCTTTTAAATCAATTTTTAGTCTTTAAATGACTCCAATCTCCAGGCCTTTCCCTATGTTTTGACAAACGGCTTTGGCTTCTTATCCACATCAGTTTATTTGACCTCCTTTTTTCATCAGCTACCAAAATGAAAACTCCGCTGTGAAAGAGAGAGAGAGAGAGAGAAAGAGAGAGACGGAGCAATTTTAAACATCCCTTAGCAATGAGGCAGAACATGCTATAGCCATCAAGTTCTGGTTGTTCATTCTATTTATTGAAAAAAGCTTGTAGCCTGATTTCTTTTATGCGAGTACATTTGAGCAAGCAAAGTTTATAGAGATGACTTATCTCATTACATTAGAAGAGTGATTTGCTATCTCAGCATCTATAAGCAATTTTAACAGACATTTCTGGATGAAGAAAAGCTTTTGTAAATATATGCGAAAGACACAATTTCATCAAGCATTAAATTGGAGGTGCCCTGGAAAAATATTACATTTGTGCATTCAATTAGCTTGATTGTGGCTGGATTTTGTCCACTAAAGGCAGCATTTCTGCAGAAAAACAGAAGCATTCCCTATGTCAGCAGGTTTCCCGAAACCGAGGAGCACGCTTCCCCCCTTTGCGAGTCCTCCTTTGCATTTGGCTATTCCCAGCTCTGTATCCTTCATCAGGCCGCTCCGTCTCGCTTGCCACAGTCGAGCATAAGAGGGGCATGAGTCTGAAGCCACTTTCTTCAGTGGCCCTGACGGAAATCCAAACCCAACAATTCCAACTTCAAATAGACTGCGTCGAGTTCAAAAACTGGGTGAGCGCTGGGCAAAACTGGGAAGGGCTCACAGGTGAACTTAAGTCCACGAAACATCCCTCCTGGTTTCCAGGAGGCCCCTGTCTCTTTTCAGGGTCTGCAGGATGCTGTTTAGCCTTGGTATGGCTGTTAACCCATGGCCCTTTCCTTGAGATAAGTTTACGGGATTGGTCTTATTTTCTATCATGGAATAGGAAATGAATGGTTGGAATCCAAGAGGGTTTTCCTGAGCCCCTAAAATCACAGTGAAATAAATGAGCTTCATGCCGGGTGCGGTGGCTCATGCCTGTAATCCTAGTACTTTGAGAAGCAGAGGCAAGAGGATTGCCTGAGCTCAGGGGTTCGAGACCAGCCGGAGCAACATGGCGAGAACTTGTCTCTACAATAAATCAAAAAATTAGCAGGGTGTAGTGGTGCATGACTGTAGTCCCAGCTACTCAGGAGGCTAAGGCAGGAGGATCACTTGAACCCAG
>CAUYQG010234238.1:0-13189 GCA_963574415.1 Tarsius wallacei | reverse complement strand
GAAAGCCAGACCTGGGTCTGCTGAACTCCTGTGCACTCATAACTCTGGCCTGAGAAACAACCCAGTGACCCTGCCCCTAGAGCTCACCCTCAAGCTGACTTAACCACCAAATGTGTATGCTTCTAGCCTGAGAATCAGCCCAGCATCCTGGCCACCACCAACTCCCACAGCCTATACCACTGAGATGCTCATAGGTATCACTGACACAGTTTTCACTGAAAAAAACTTCACAGAGACTACAATAATGTATATACTCAGAACCTAAACCAACACATCCTATTCTAACAACACCCTAGGATTCAACTACGAGAAAATAGTTTTCTTACAACAGCTACTCCATAAAATTTGAAAGAGATGAGTATTCCACCAGTTGTGCTGATATTAATGTAGGGACATAAAAAATGTGTAAAAGTGAAAAAAAAGAATAAAAAGAAAATGTGATACTTCCAAAGAATCACAGTGCTGTAATTCTCTGGTAATGGACATTGATGAAAATAAAATATAAAATATGAAATACCTGCAAAGGAACTCAAAATAACAATCTTAAAGAAACTCAGCAAAAATAGAATAGAATACAAATAACAACAAAATCAGGAAGATAATTTAATTCATCATCTGAATGAGAAATTCAGCAAGAAATAGATATCATTAAAATAAAAGACAAAGAGAAAGCCAGAAAGTCTCGAACTCAATAAATGAAATATACTGAAAGTTTCAGTAACAGAGTAGATTAAGCAGAGGGAACATTTTCTGAACTTGAATACAGATTATTATGAAATAACCCAGTCTTAAGAGGAAAAAAATAAGAATAAAAAGTAATGAAGAATGCCTATGGGACTTATTGGATACCATTAAGCAAATATTTGTGTTATAAGTATTTCAGACAGAGGAGATATGAGTGAAGGAACAGAAATCCCAAGTCTTGGGAGAGATATGGACATTCAGATACCAAAAGCTCATAGAGCTCCAAATATATCCAATCCTCAAAAGCTCCTCTCATAGGTACATTATAAAGTTATCAAAAGTCAAAGAGGAAAAGAAGCAAAAGAAAATGTTAAACTTGCACAAAGGAATTCTCATTAGACAAGCAGTAGATTTAACAACAGAAATCTTGCAGGCCAGGAGAGAATGGGATCATATAGTCGAAGTCCTGAAAAAAAAAATGTCAGCTGAGAATACCATATTAAGCAAAGCTTACGGAAGTGGTCAATAAATAAAGTCCTTGTCAGACTAGCAAAAGTTGAAAGATTTCATCACCACTAGAATGGCCTTACAAGAAATAAAATTTTCTCAATTATTAACACCAGATCTACCACGCAATACAGCAATCAAACATCTGAAAGAAATGAAATCAGTATGTCAAATAGTATATGTACTACCATGTTTATTGCAGGACTATACACAATAGTCATGGTATAGAATCAGCCTAAATGATTTGTCTCCCACACCAAATAAATGGATAAACAAAATGTGGCATATATACACAATGAAATAACTCTTCAGCTATAGAAAAGATCAAAAGCCTGCTATTTGCAACAACATGGATAAACCCAGGGAACATTGTATTAAGTAAAATAAGCCAAACACATGAAGTCAAATACCATTTGTTATCATTCATATGTAGAATCTGAACAGTTGATCTCTAAAAGCGGTTAATAAAACAGTGATTACCAGAGAATGGGGAGTCTAGAGTTTGAGGGGAATGCAGAGAGGTTGGTCGACAGGTACAAAGTTTCAATTAGAAAAGAAGAATAATTTCTGATGTCTTACTTCACAGTGACATGACTATAGTCAACAATAAGGTATTGAATATCTCAAAATAACTAGTGGAGAGGATTTTTAAATGTTTTTACCACAAAGAAATAATAAATGCTTTATATAATGGATATGCTAATTAACTGAATTTTATTATTACCTAATGTATATCTGTATCAAAGAATCACATTGTAGCCCTAATGTACAATATGTCAATTAAAAGTGTTAAAAATTATAAGTGACAAGTGTATATATATATATATATATATACACATACATATACATAATTTCATGAGTATTACATCATAGATGGCTATTCTTTTTGGATCTAAGTCTGGCACATGCTGCTGAGGCATATAGATTGTGTGATGTAGACACATGCATATGTATGCACACACTCACACACATACACTCAGACATGAACTCACATAATTATATCTCCTCAAATTCCTGAGCCTTTGGACAGACAATTGAATTCTTGCCTATGGGCATGCCCATATTGATCTTTAATACATGAATAAAACAATACTAAATTTGCAGAAACAATTGTGAAATAATGCATTTTACATTGTTATTAAATATCTACCATGTTTTGTTGACATTGCAAATATTGCACAACATTCAGTAGGCTAACTCCTTCACTGGCTTTATCGTATTTCCTTTTTATTCAGCCTAGATTCCTTACTGAAATTGTTATAACTCTTCTAAAAATACTCTCAACTTTGTTGCATTGACATAACAACATTGAAACTCTATCCAACCAATTTCCAGTAGCTAATTGTTGCTACAAAAACAAAAACAAAAAACACAAAAAACAAAAATAACATAACCAGAAAGGTTGACTTTATTTTGGCAATAATTCAAAAGGTTTGCCATATTGACCTGATATCACTTTTTCTCTATAGGAAATTCACTCTGCCTCACTTCACAAGACTTTTTCACATCTTGATTTCACTTTGCCAAACTCTCATTTATTTTCCCACAGGCTTTTAGTTGATGAACTAATATCATACTTGAACAAATAAAAGTTATTAGACATTGTTAACTCTCCACTTTCAAATATGTAAGCCTAATGTTTGTGCCATCTGCACTTCTTTTTGTCTTTTTATATTAGAAGAAGTGGTTCTCAATTCTTATCCTTCAGTTCTGGAGAATTTCCACATTAAGTTTTCCAGAGATTTAGTTACTTTTTAACAAAATCTTTCTAAACTATCTTGGGATCAACAGACTGTCAATGCATCATTTTCATCAGCATTCAAACAAGTGCTGCTTACTTTCAAGATGTACTTCACAGTTCTTGGCACTAACTAGGGTTTAAAAATATGAATGATGCATGGATGAATGAATTATGAATTAATTAGTACAGAGAATAAAACAATTAACTTAGAATTTGCCCATTTCCAAAGAAAACATAGATTTGAAAATATGTTAAGGTTTAGAAATATAGTTATTTATCAACTAATATTTACATGTGACTTCAATTAAGAATAGTACACATTTTATTATATATTATGCAGTTGTATTAAAAATAATAAATGATAAAATTCCATCTCAGAATATCTCTAATAAGATATCATACAAGATATCTATCTACCTTGAGGGAAACAATGAGCCTATAACAAGAAGTATACATTTTGAAGGGAGTGACATTTAGTAAGAAAGGTTCTCTAATTTATAATACAGATTATTGATGCAAAACCATTATAAATTTTACCACAGATGGCATCATTTGAATATCAGAAGTGTAAAGATTGTCTTCTAGTTAGCCTACAACCTCCCACACCTCCAAGAAGAAAGCTTAGTGTTGGAAATTATTGTCCTGTTTGTCATTAATGAGAATTTATAATCCCAATCTTCTGTAATCATAGCATAAAAATAAACACAAAATCTTGTGGAAAACATTTACCGTATTTGACTTTTACATGGTTGTATTTTTGGAAGAAGACAAAAAAACCTACCAAAAGAGTAAAGAAGCAAGCAAACCAACATCGATTAAATTTAATGACCAACTAAGGTTTGTTGTCGCATTCCTTATAAACCAGTTACTTGAGCTTCTTGGAAAATACCCATGCGAAGTCAAAACAATATTATGAAAGACATATGGTTGAGATCATTTCTATTGCTCTGTTAATGTTAGATTAGATGGTGATAGTTTTCAAGGGATTTTATTTGAATGAAGTAACTGTTGGTTGATTTTGCTGACTGATTCCTTTATCTTATAAACAATACTGGTATGTTTTTTCAATTGCCTAATCTGTAATTGAAAAATGTTTTTTAAAAAAAGTCTTGGGCTTCCTTAGTAACACCCTTTTGTGCTGATTTTTTAAAATAAATAGTATGAGTTGGTAAATGTGGATACTGTTGAGAATGACTATCACATTTCTAAGAGAAGGCTTGTAATTTCACACTTTGCCAGTTTTAATGAGAAGGTAGTAGTTTGTTTTGTTCTGAGTCTTCCCTTTCCCCATGTTACTTGAGAATTCATTTAGCATGCCCTCTCCACATCTCTCTTCTAATAAAAGAAATGCAAGAGCAAAAATAAAAAACCAAAATCAAAACCAAGTATGCAAATCTGTGCAATGCAAGATCTGTCCTGCAGAGGTAATTATAGTCACCTCATCTTGACTGTATTTTATTTTTCAAAACAAAATTGGCAGTGCCCTTTGAGTGAGGGCATCACGCCATACAAACAGATGGTCAGGGAAGTAGATAGCTTGGATACCATGTTTATTTGTCAGATTTGCTTACAGAGGGTGACGTTCACAGCCAGAATTGTAGATGCTCTTCTCTCAGAGTTTCTCTGCCTTTGGGAAGACTATTTCTCCTTTATATCTGAATCTAATTTGAAAACAAAAATAATTATCTTTGGTTCGTGGTCAGACAGGTGAAAACAAAGATTAAGTGAATCACTTTTTTCTAGTGGAATAGTTTTATAATGGATTATTGAGCGACAATTTTCTATAGGGAGTTTCCAACAAATCTATTCATGAAAATAACCTTGGAAAAGGCAAAGGTATGCTTTCAATAAACAAAAATTAAATAAATTGGAAACAAATGTTGTAATTTATCCTTCCAATATACATGTAAAATATTTTATATTTACTTAATAGTTCATCATTAATTCTCTGGAATTTTTAATTATGATTTCTAGAAAGAAAAATTGTATTATTACATGTCATATATAATAGAGTGATTTACATAAGACTTGTTTAATGGATGTGGGGCCAAGCCTTTAAAACACTAGATTTTTTTAAAAATTGCTTTTTGTTGCTCTGCAAATTAGAAATATGTATTTTTTATAAAATGTGAATATATTTGCCTCAGTAAATGTTTATCTGCATATTTTAACTCTTTTTAGGTATTGAAATAATTTATTTTATTTAGTCATCTAATATTAACAATATTTTATTCACTTTTTCATTGTATACAATGTTGAGAAGAATGTTTTGTGTTAACATGTTTATGTACATTCCTTATCTATTCCCTTAAAAAATCTAAGATATGAACTCTTATGTATTGATTATTTCATGTCATTTTTAACTTGAATCTTACTATATCAAGACCAGGAATATTTCTTCTCTTCCTTGTTTAAAAAAAATATGTCTAGACTCAAGTCGAGAAATACACTGTTTTGAAACGAAATATCCATTGAACAGCTGGAAATATCTTTCTATAATGTAGTTTATATAAGGAAAAAAAAACTAGTCTATATTTCTAGAAAATAAGTTTAAAAAATAAAACAAGTCTAAGCAACTGTAGCAGGGTTTCAGGGTATTAGGTTAATATACATAATTAAATCACTTTCCTATATAACAGCAATGAAGAAGTGGAATTTGAAATTAAGAACATAATATCATGTACATTAACACCACCAAAATTAAATACTTAAGTATAAATCTAACAAAATATATACAAAACTCCGATGAAAGAAATTAAAGAAATAAATAAGTAGAAAGATATTTCGTGTCCATGGATATAAAGACCCATTATTATAAATATATCAGTTCTTCTTAAGTGAATCCATAAATAAGATGCAATCTCAATCAAAACCCCAGTAAATTGTTTTATTAATATCAACAAATTGATTCTGTAGTCTATATGGAGAGTCAAGAGACCTAGAATAGACACACAATGTTAAAGGAGTAAAATGAACTTAAGAGGACTGACACTACCCAACTTCAAGACATACAATAATTTAGCATAATTAAGATAGTGAGGTGTTGGTGTAATTATAGACAAGTAGATCAATACAGAATAGACAGCCCTGAAACTGAATCGTATATATAATCAACTGATTTTAACTGTGAAAAGGCAGCCCAATGAAGCAAAGATAACTTTTTCTACAGAAGGTTCTGGAACAACTGGATATCCATTACGGGTGTGGGGGAGGGAAGAAAAAAAAGAATCTAGACATGTATGTAGATTAACTCAGACTGAATTACAGGTCTAAGTGTAAAATGTAAAACTACTTATATATAAAACTATATAAGTGCAAAACTATATAAAACTACTATTAATGGATGTTTTAATGGGAGAAAATCTAGATGACTTATGGTTTGGGAATGACATTCTAGCTATAACACAAAAGCACAATCTATGAGAGAAAAAATAGATAGGCTGAATTACACTTAAATATTTTTGTTTTCTCTGGAGAAGACCTTGTCAAGACAATAAAAAAACAAGCCACAGAATGGGAAAATATTTGCAATGACATATGTAATATTGGAATGTTATCCAAAATATACAAATAACTCTTAAAACCCAGCAATAAGAAAATAAAATATCTGGATAAAAAATTAGGCCAAATCTTAACAGTCACCACACCAAATAAAATATACAGATGGGAAATAAGCATTGAAAGATGCTCTATATCATCTGTCTTTAGAGAAATGCAAATTAAAACAGTAGCCGCCCATTATCTGCAGTGTCATGTTTCATGGTTCAGCTAAACTCAACAATGGTCAGAAAATATTAAATGGCAAATTCTGAAAATAAATAATTCATAAATTTAAAAATGTGCCCCATTCTGAGTAGTTTGATTCAACTTTATGACATCCTTCTCTGTCCTGTTAAGGTTGTGAATCAATCCTTCATCCAGTGGACACATGATATACATACTACCTGTCTGCTAGTCAATAGCTGTTTGGTTTATCAGGTCAAATGCATGCAGTGACTTTGTGCAAGTAATCTTAATTTTACTTAATAATGACCTCAAAACACATGAATAATGATGCTAGCAATTCAGATAGGTGAAAAAGAAAGTGTCATAAAGTTATTCCTGTAAGAGAAAAGGGAAAAAGATTCTACCTAGTAGGAAAAAAATTGTATGTTGAAGTTGCTAAGTTCTACAGTAAGAACAAGTATTCTATCCAAGAAATTGAGAGGATGAGGAGAAATGCGCCAAATATAAATAGGGTTCACTACTATCCACAATTTCAGGTGTCTGCTGGGAATCTTAGATAGTTACCTCTTTAGAGAAGAGGGGCATCTACTGTATCATTACAAACCTATTAAAATAGCCAAAATCTGGAACACTGACAACACTAAATGCTGGAGAGGATGTGGAGCAACAGGAACTCTCATTCTTTGGTAGTGGAAGTGCAAAATGGCACAGCCACTTTGGAAGATGGTATTTCTTACATAACAAAACATACTTTTACCATATGATCCAGAAATTATACTTTTTGGTATATACGCAAAGGAGTTGAAAATGTATGTCTACACAAAAACCTATACGCGATGTTCATGGCAACTTTATTCCTAATTAACAAACTTGGAAGCAACCAAGATGTTCTCCAGTAGGTGAACTGATAAATAAACTGTGATAAATTCCAACAATGAATTATAACTTAGTGCTAAAAATAAATTAACCATCAAGGCATGAGAAAACATGGAACAACCTTAAATGCCTGTGACTAAGTCAAAGAAGCCAATTTGAAAAGGCCACATGCTTTCTAATTCCAACTGTATGACATTCTGGAAGAGGCAAAATTAGAGTAGTAAACACATCAGTGATTGCCAGGAATTTGAGGAGGGAGGTTACACATAGGTGAAGCATAGCATAAGCTATCTTTGCAGGAATGAAAATAATCTGTATGGTTCTATAATGGTATATACATGTTTTATAAATATGGTGAGACCCATAGAGTGTACAACACCAAAAGTGAGCCCGAACATAACTACTATATCTGGATGATAAAAATGTGTCATTGCAGGTCCATAAATTATAACAAATCTGCAGCTCTGGTGGGGGATGTTGATAAGGGAAAAATTTGCATGTGACTGGGAAGAGGGTATTTGAGCAATCTTTGCACATTCCTCTCAATTTGTCTGTGAAACTAATATTGCTTTTAAAAATATAAAATCTTTTAAAAAATCAATGTTACTTTATTGTCTCTTTATTGTTTAAATTGCATTTACAATACTAAAAATGACATTGTTATTGTTTTATAAGAAAAAAACTTTTCTTTAGCTGTTTGGGAAATAGGCTCTACTCATGAATACATTATCTCAGAAACCAAGCAACTATCCCAGTTTCAAATTCCTTTGCTAATGGAACACATAGTCTGTCAGCATATTTAATTCAGATTTTATAGTCTGCTAGGTTAAAGTAGTTTTTGAATTATATTTATTTAGACATTTTGTTATGTATACAGTTCACTTAGAGGTGTATATGATTTATAAATATTTAGCAATATATTAAATGTGCTTGTTCATTTCATACAATTTTAGTTTTAATTATAAAAAGCCAGTGCATTAAAGTGCAGGACAGATGCAAGTATATAAGTATATGCAATGTAAATATATGCTGTATTATATATTATTTTAATATATAATGTATGTAGATTACATATGTATATATACACAAAAAATGTATTTTTTTTGTTTGAAAATGATAGTTTTCCTAAGAGAGATAAGCAAACACATTTTCTGAAACTTCAATTTTCTATACATCTGTATTGGTAAAAGAGATTTGAATATATATATTCAAATATATATTAATATATATTTACATATATATAATACATATATATTCAGTTTGTTTTGACAATACTTTTAGAAAGCCAAACATTTCTGACCAATGAAATTCTGAACTTATCAAATTTTCTATCATACATTTTGTCAGCCATTTTATTTGTGTACAAATTAGGGTTTGCAAGAATAATAGTTGATTCTCCCTTTTGTGAACCTTTCATGTTCTAAAAAAAATATGTAAACCTCAAAGGAAATTATACTGGCCAAGTATATAATCATTCATAGACTATAAGAAATGTTGAATGTTCTATAAGTTATACTTTATTATTGAATAAGGCCTATTATACATGATAAATCATTTTAGACAATGCAATTCACTGGAGTATGTTTTAAAAATATAATTTTGTAGTACCAATATAAAGCAGTATTTTATAGGCAGGTAGTTTAAAAAATACAATTTTTTCTCCTTTTTATTTTTTCTGTATTTTTTTATTACCGATTTACTTTTTAAAGACATAAATGAGCTTACTGACACTATATTGTGAATTACAAAGAGGGAAGGAAAGATCATCTATAAAGTAGGAATAGTTTTCATAAATTCAGCTCTTAATTAAACTATGATTACAACTGAATTATAAATTTATTTATAAAGAAAACCTTCATTACCTCTAGACAAGAAAAATATTACTTTTTTCCAGTAACTATGTTAAATAGAATAAGTTGGAATTTGTTATATTTGAGAGTTGATGACAAAGAAACTTCTATCTTATCATTTGAGCCATTGGCAATCAAAAGGGAAATAATTTCTAGAACTAGTCATGGGGAACATGTGATGTATCAGAACTTTATTTGAAATTACTGGTGAGAACTTTAAAGTGATACAAATTATTTTCTTCTCTAGGCACATTCTTCAGTCTGGGAGTTTCACAATGTAATTGAATTGCTGGACCTACTGGGATAAGATTTAGTTAGGTACATATAATTCAAATGACTGTATGCTGGATGTGGTGGCTTATGCCTGTAATCCCAGACTTTGGGAGGCTGAGGAAGGAGGATTGCTTGAGGCCAGGAGTTCAAGACCAGTCTGAACAACAAAGCAAGTTCTCTATCTCTACAAAAAAAATTAGCTGAGTATAGTGGCACACACCTTCAGTTCCAGCTACTCAGGAGACTGAGGAGAAAGGATACTTTGAGTCCAGGAGTTCGAGGCTGGAGTAAGCACAGTGATTGTGCCACTGCACTCCAGCCTAGGTGACAGAGAATAATTTTGTTTCAAAAACAAAATAAGGAAAAGGAAAGAAAGAAAATAGTTATGTCAATGAGACAGAGAATGTAATTCATCTGTGGAGGGAAGAAAGAACATGAATTTGACACAATGAGAAAGTTGAACATATCATTGAGATCACAGAGATGTTTTGTGTTGAGATAATAGGGGGAAGGTGAAAATTTAGAAGACAATAGTTGAGACTGATACTGGGAATTCAAATTATGTTGAGGTTATATTATTTGGTGGTTTTATTTCTGGATCTACTTAATTTAAAATGGTAGTTAAATATCCAAGTGGAAACCTAAGAAGAGCAGTCTGGCAGGAAGTAGAGACTTGTGAGTCTTCAGTTTGTAGCTATGCATCAGCGTTTAAATGACAAGGAGATTAATTAAAACAAACAAACTCAAAAGTCTTTGTGATAGACGTGGAAACATGCATCTCAAATTCCCCTTGAAAGAAGGCAGAAGTCTTTAGGGAATATAGTCAGTAAACTCCAGCTGATGTCTTCTGCAGGGTCCCCTCAGATACAAAAACCTTCCTCTTCAAGGTCAACAGTTTCCTTGGGCAGCCCATAAGTGGGGACTGAGTGAAGTAGGTATAGAAAGGTCAGGCCTCTCTGGTGTAAGGTGAACTTTTCTATTGGGCGATACTATCCCCAGATACCATTGCCTAGTTGGTCATGACATTGATAGCTATTCCTCTTTCCCCATCTGCTCAATGCTGCTTTCTTTCCCTTCTTTCACAGACAAGGATCTCTCAATAGCACCTTGCTCCCCAGTTTTCATCTCAGTGTCCTCTTCTGTGACACACTTAAGAATATCTCAATGATTTCCTGAAGAAGAAAAACACAACAAATACATTTTGGAGAAAAATGAAGAGGATATATTGTCATAGAAGCATGGGGGTGAAGAGAGAAAGAGAGAGAGAGAGAGACAAAGAAATAGAACATTTTGCTAAATGGTGGCCACGTGAAAAATATGGACAGAAAGAAAAATGCCCATTGGACAATTTCCTTGACACTTTTAGGGAGTGTAAGTGTAAGAACATTTGCAGTGAAGTGGTGGTAGCAAAAGGCATATTGGACTAACAAGGATTGGGAAGGAGCTGAGGCAGAAGGCACAATGAGCACATATGACTTAAGATGTCTGGCTATGAGTTACTGCAGAGACATGGAGAGTATAAGTACATGAGTTGTGGCAGATATGAGTTTTACTTACTGATAAGAGAAATTGGACAACCTAAAAATATTGAAGTGAAGGAATTAAGAATTGAGAGAGTCAAAGAATAGGGTTAACTGATAGAAAAAAGAAAATTCTTAGAAATAAAGAGAAATCACATAGCTTAATGGCAGTACCAGAATTTGAACTCAAGCAGTCTGGCTCATGTCTGTGTTCAAAACCACAAAACATAAAAGAACCTAAATAGCACTGGGGTGATCACTGGAGCTTTAATCACGTAAATGTTGCATATAAAAAAGTCCATTAGGTTAATATAAATTTGAAGCTAATGAAAACCTTTCAAAGCAAAAACAAAAAAAAAAAAGGAAAAGCAATTTCTTTATGGTTGTTCTATTGATTAACCAAATGTATATCACCAAAATGTTAATAGCCGTGGGTCTTGCTGAAGGCAATAAATAATTATTTGCTTTCTTCAGGAGAAATAATTTGTATTTATTCCTAGAGGGAATAAAATAAATCATACAAGTTTGAGTTTCTGTCAAAATGATGTAAGTATTATCATTATTTTTTTTCCAAATATTACACATGCCTCATTCTAGCAGCTGCTAAATCATTATTCACTGCATGAGTCATGAGTGCAGATGTTCTTACTGATTAATGAGGTATGACTATATTTATGGTAGTTTCTATGTGGCAACTACACGCCTATTGATGCTGACAGGACAAGGGTACAGTGTTGTGATAAGGAGAGAGGGAGCTCCCGGGGATGGTGTCTTTTGTTTGCCTGTAATTATCCATGTGAAGATCTTTAGAACTTTTCTTGTACTGCTCTCCATCCTGTCGCCTACACTCCCTGTCACAATCCTTTCCATGATGCACACACCAGAGATATTGGAGGAGTCCTTTGCTTTTCATCTTTCTCATGTAGCATTTCAAATTAGGCTTTGCTCTTCTGACTGTCAGAGAAATCAGTCAAAGTTATCTCTTATTCATAAATACGAGGGATTATTTCTTGTTCTTCCAGTTTGGTGGTTCTTGCCAGTTTATTGGTAAAATATTTGGGGGCTTTAGGATTGACTGTGTAGAGAATAAACTTACAAAAAGACTTAAGAAGCAAATAACTTGTGCTAAGGGGCCAATGACATGTGTTTGCAGGTTGTTTTGTTTTGCTTTAAGTATATTTTGATTTGAATCCATTTTGATTGTTACTCACTAGGCAATTTAAACCGGTTGCTTAACTAAATTTATTTTTGTATGTATTGAGACAAGGCCTCTCTCTCTCTCTCTCTCTCTCTCTCTCTCTCTCTCTGGTTCAGTCATCGTTCCCTATAGCCTTACTCTCTTGGGTTCAAAGGATTCTCTCTTCTCAGCCTCTTAAGTGGCTGGGACTACAGGCACAAGTCACCGTGCCAACTTTGCTTAACTTAATTTCTATGCTCAGATTCTTGATATGTAAAATGAAGAAAGGTCTGTTAAGTATCCAACAATGGCCCTTGCACATAGTAGGTATGTAACACATGCTAGTTCTGTTTCAATTGTGTGCTCAAATTTCAAGGTAATTTATATTCCTTAAGGATGGGACTTGCTCTTCACTGAATCTTCCATCACTGTGAAAATGTGTGTCATTGTCCAGACTTTAATTTTGCTTTTTCCAAGTAGGCGGTTAATCAATGCTTGCTGAATGGATAAACATAAAGACATTCTCTTCATGGTGTTTGGTTTTTCACACACCTAAGGGTCAGAACATCAGTAATGTGTTACAGTTTCAATTTTTTTTTCTTTTTTGAGTTGGAGTCTCACTCCATCGCCCAAACTGGAGTGCAGTGGCCTCTTTCGGCCACAGCAGCCTGGACCTGCTGGGTTCCAGCGATCTTTCCGCCTCAGCCTTCCAAGTAGCTGGAACTACAGGTGCGCGCTACCACGCCTGGCTAATTTTTTGATTTATTGTAGAGATGAGGTCTCACCAAGTTGCCTAGGCGGGTCTCAAACCCGCGGGCTCAGGCAATCCATTCAT